>CAUZXS010001537.1:0-77500 GCA_963585895.1 Sepioteuthis lessoniana
TATGTATAAAAAGTATTTAGCATTGAATAACCTAATATAGTTGATATTGCGGTAAAACAAACCAAACCAAACGTAACTTTGGGAAATGTGGAGTGGCCCTTCATTACCATTACTCCCAGATCCACTCTTATCCTGGTTTGTAGTATCTGTTATGATCCCATCTAATTTGTACTCTTCAACAATTAACTAAGTATTATTATAATTCCTTATTTATATTACATAGGAATACTTGATGAATAGAATTACTTACGTCCAATAGCATTAATTGAAACCATTTAATAGAGTTTACGAATTAATATCAAATATAATTATTAGGGTCAAATAGGAATACTTGAAACAATTCAACTTAACAAAAACAAATTATTAATATCAAATGGAATTTTTTTTTAGATTGGAAGACTTGAACAGCTCACTGTAATTCTGTAGATGGGTAAGCTCCCCACTCTTCAACGAGTGTCCTGGTGAGGCTCCAACTCTGAAGTTTTGGGAAGTATGGAGTATCCCTTCATTGACATTACTCCAAATCATATCTTTAATATATATGTATAAAGAGGATTCGGCATTAAATAACCTACAATGGTTGATATGGCATAAAACTCAACCCAAGGAAAATCCTATATATTTAATCCATATGTATAAAAAGTTGACTCAGACCTAGTGTGTTAATACCTGTTAAGGTTCCAATTGTGTTCCAAACAGAACTGCTTATATTTGAAACTACTTAACTGTATGCAAATAGAACGACTAGTTTAAGATAGCAATTCTGGGAACTATTCTACAATAAATAGCAATAGCTGAAAACATTTGTGTGCAAAAAAATGCCTCGTTTAAAAATTTTACCTACAAATTCTTCGTTTACAAATTTTATACATATATATATATATATTTATATATATATATATATATATAATTTGTGAATCAATATATATATATATAGAGAGAGAGAGAGAGAGAGAGAGAGAAAGATATTCGTTTTCAAATCATTTATATCGTCCTAACCTAAAATTACGGGTGTGTCAATCCCATCTTGAAGCGTCCAGTGTGTCTAACCACACAGAAGTGTTGTGATACAACGAAACAGTCTGTCTGTGGATGACAATATATATATACATATTGTTATCCACAGACCGGATCGAAACCTACCTAACTTTACGTCCGGCTGATGACATGCCCCTAAGCCAAACCTCCTACTCAACGTCACCTCGGTAATTAACGCATATGTGTCAAGTTTTGTTCGTATACATTTTGCGCTATCGGATACCGGAGTGCTCAATTAGTTAGAAGAAGTTTGCATTACGTGAGTGACGACCGTCATATTCCTTCGCCAGAGTGCTCAAATCCTCCCCGGCAGGATATTCGTTTACAAACCATCTCTCTCTCTCTCTCTATTGATAGATAGATAGGTACATTGATAGATATGTGTGTATGTATATGTATTTGTAGGATTTTGCATTAAATAACCCACAAGGGTTGATATGCCGACTACAATATTATGATTCATGAGGCAATATTATTGTTGGTTTGTATAATAGTCGCTATTTAAGCTTTGCATAATCTGACTCAAAGGCTTTAGCTTGTCTGAATAACTTGCCTTAACTAGGTGTTCACCCATCGTATGACTAACTGGAAATATAACTGCTTCAGTTTCAACGGGGAGCAGAGCTTTTGGTCGGATTTGACAGAAAGTTTCTCTCGGGTTATAGAAATATAATTTAATGATTACCGGACCTTTTTCGACTTCTGTTTCTTAGTTTAATGGCATATCAACCTTAGTGAGTATTCTAACGTCAAAGCTATCGTTGTTAAAGGACACTATTTAACCCATTGCTGGGGGAGAATATACGAGTTCATATCAGACGAAAGCGTAGACGTTTATCGATAGATTATCAAACATATGTAAGTTTTATCTAATCGATAAAATAAAATGGGATTTCTTCCAATTACTACTGTATAGATAGACCACATGGACACTAACAAAACGCTTGGACAAAAAGCTAGATGGAAACTACAAAGGAATATTACGAACTATTTTGAACTACTCCTGGAAGCCACGAAACCAGTTTTACGGCCACTTACCTCCTATCTCAAAAACCATCGCAGAAAAACAAGACACAAAGCACACAGCCGGAGAAGCAAAGATGAACTCGTAGAGTTTTTCTGGGGACCCCTACACATGGACATGCCACTGTTAGCCGACCTGCAAGAACTTATTTACATTAGCTCCATGCGGACATAGGATGTCGTTTGGAAGACCTGCCGGGAAAGATGGGTAATAGGGACAGATGGGGAGAGAGAGAGAGAGAGAGAGAGAGAGAAGTTGAAATCTGTGCTGCAAGTGCAACTTGATGATGACGATGAATACTAAGTCAAATTAAATTGATTATAGACTTATTTTATTATCAATTTTGTCATAGAAAATAATATGTTATAAAGAAGTTACAACCGATTCTATTCATAGCCATTACTCCCAGATCCACCCTGATCCGGCGTGATAGCATTTGTTAGGGTCCTATCTATGAGTCAAATGGATATCTTTAAAAATAGTCCAATCAAGGCATATTAACCATTGTAGGTTATTTAAAGTCAATTCATATCTATATATATATATATATATATATATAATTTGTAAACGAATAGTTTGTAGGTAATATTCTAAACAAGCCAGTGCTCATATCTTTGTGATTTGTTAAATGGTTTCAAGCATAGCTTTCTAAAACCAATAGTTTTTATTTGTAAAGTGGTTTCAATTATTCCTATGTAACAGTAACAATTCAATTTAGCTCCGGTTATTCCTTTGCACGCAATTAAATGATTAAACAGTTGTATTTGACTCGTACTTAGGACCCTGAAATGTACTTCCTTTCTGGGTCTGATGGACCTGGGAGTAATGCCAATGAATGAGTACTTCTCATTCCCCAAAGCTCCTAGACTGGAGCCTTACAATTAGATGGTTGAGCGATTTATCCAGGACGCTAGTTTAAGGCAGGTCTTACATCTCTATAGATATGTAGTGAACTGGAATAATTCCTATTGGATAGAAACTTGTGGTAAAATTTCTTTTTATGAAACAACTCCATAAAAATGTCAATATAAATCCATAATGAAAACAGTTCCCTAATACCTCGGTATAAAATAACCTGAGACAGGAGGACATGTCGAAAAAATCAATCAATGAATATTCCAGATTAAAATTGTGGTTTATTTTAAACTGATGTGTGACCAGTAAATTTGAATTATCTCCCTTGTTTAAAGCATAAATAAGGTTTTTTTTAAATGACGTTTTAGATATCTTGGTGTTTTCCCTTTATAAACAGTTTTTATAGATTTCTTACATATCCTATATAAATAGTTCTAAAATTTCCCTCAAAACCTTTTTTGCATTTCTTTTATAAACTTTGTTACGTTCATTACATTTCTTATATAAATGTTTTACATTTCTGATATAATTTTTTAACATTTCGTACATTTCCTATATCATCTATTTTTACATTTCTTTCACTTTCTATATAAAGTTTATAACATTTCTTTCATTTCCTGTATAAGCATTTTAACATTTCTTGCATTTCATATACAAACTTTATTACTTTTCTATTTTTATAAAAAAAATACGAAGGAGGGACTATTATATATTTATATATATATATATATATATATATATATATATATATATATATATATATTCTCTCATTATTTTTGTATGTTATCAAAGATCTATCTTAGATTTAATAAAATAAGTAGGAAATATTATATATATATATATATATATATATATATATATATATATATTTTATAAAACATCCATTGGTGATTCAACATCACCAGAAATCATCCATTCTTCTCCTGAGGATGGTTCATTACAACCGAAACATTACAACTTACAAAGTTACAACATCGATGGAGTTTCTTTTACATTAAATTCTCCTTTTTCCTGGATTATATATATTGTTTATCAAATTTTCTCTTTATTGTCGGATTTACTTCCTTTTTTTTCTTCCATATTCCATATATATATTTATATTTATATATATATATATATATATATATATATGAACGACATATATATATATATATGTACACACACACACACACACATATACACACGCACACACGCACATATATATATATATATATATATATATATATATATATATATATATATATACATACAGAGAGAGAGAGAGAGAGAGAGTGCCACTGGTTTCCATACATATGGTTTTTAATATTTTCCTTTTTATTTTTTTGATAACCTAGAAAATATATTCGAAGAAAGGGCAACGTATTAAAATGTGTTTTGAAAACAATAGTAGCTAGGGAGAGCATATGATATAAATAAAAATAGTTTTTATCAAAAATGTTTATTTTTTTCATGTATAATAAGTTATGGTCAACACACTGCATATATATATATATATATATATATATATATATATATATATATTTTTCAGTTTGACTTTAAGATTTTGTTTATGTTTTGATCTGTTGTTTTTCTTTGAGAAATATTAAACCCATTTTGATGACGCTAATCCTATAGTGAAACATTCTTTTCTTTTCCAGTGCATTTTCTATCAACAAAACATACGAAAAAATAATCTGAGCTTCGGAGAAAAAGGAATTAAAAAAGGTCATTAGTAAAAACATTTCTTAAATTTTGTGGTTAATTTATATTTATTAACTTTAAATATTTTTTACTTGTCAAGGTGTCGTGTATTAATATAAATGACTTAGGCAGTTGAAGGTCTAAGCCATAGGCCTACACCGTTTCTCATTGTGTAAGTTCTAATTCATTTTGAATGAAACAATTCAAAGCAGGAAGACATTTCTTTTGGTTTTATGGTATATCAACCATTTTAGGTTAGGTAATGTCAAATCTTTTTATACATATATATTAAATATATGACTTTTTCACACAGTTAAATGGTTTCACTTATTTCTGTCCTATTAGAATAATTCTTTTTACTATTAATCATTTGTTTACACATAGTTTAATGGTATCAAGTATTGCTATGTATCACGTACATTACAATTAAACATCAGTCATTTATTTACTAACAGTTAAATGATCAAAAAGTTCTATTTGAAACAATAGAGTTGGAAGTATTGCTATGTATCACAAACAATTCAATTAAACATCAATCATTTGTTTACCCAGCGTTCTTTTAATAAGACAATGCCCGAAGGAGAACAAATTTAAATGGTAATTAGAGAAAGAGAGGGGGAGGGGAATATGTCCTCACTTTGCTGAGAGAAGAATTTCTAGACGTAACAACGTAGAAATAACCCTTGAGAAAACGGAGCTAATCTCAATAACAGAGTGAAATTCTACCAAAACGATCTTGAATTGGACCAAAAGCTCGTTTTCATTTTAAAAAGTACAGCGGCAACAAAAAGATTCGGGTCTAAATGTTTGACTGTCCAGCGCTTCGATCGTCATTTGGGATTAAGTTAGGTTCACATAGTCTTTTTTTATTGCAGAAAATTGTATTTACCATTTCGTGAATATATTTATCTAACCTCTCCGTACAAGCAGAATGCGACGCTAGGTCAATTCTTAAGCGGGGTTTAACAGGTTTGAGTACAGAGTTCAAAGGTTAAAGGTTATCAAGGTTAAAGAGCACAGTCTGTGCTACTACTAACCTGAGTTCAATGAGAAATGCAAACATTCATGTCTACATCCAACAATGATAACCGTTACATCATGAGCGCCTCTATTTCAATCTCTTAGATAGATAGATAGATAGATAGATAGATAGATAGATAGATAGATAGATCTTGATATAGACTGATAGATCGATGAAGAGGCTGATATATATGTACGTATATACAAGCCTGTTCATCTAGTGATCTATCTAGTTATCTATCAATCTGTTTTAGGTATGTATGGATAGACCGAGATAGATAGATAGAAAGATTGCGTAGAAGCAAAATATGAAATAATTTCTAAATGTTTTTTAGTCTGATTTGTCCAATTTTTGATAAAACTTTTCATGATCAACTCTATTATTCAAGCACTTTTTCATTAAAGTTCAGCCCAATATGAGTGAGCTAGAAAAGAAACGACAAATAATCTATGATTCACTTAATGCCGAAACCAAGCCCCACTTCCGAAATAATTGAAGTTTCTTTATGGCCTCCATCAAGCCTAGATTAAGCTGTATGGAGCGTTTTAGAGAACAAAATATATGCAACTTCCAATCCAAATATTAGTTCGCTTAAGACTGCTATTGAGGAGCAATGGAATAAAATGTCTGAAGAATCGATTTTAAAGGCATGCAAATCGTTTCAAAGGCGTGTTGATACAATAAAGGAAAAAAAAAAGGCCGCCATATTGAGTAAATTTAGTGTTTTGCGTCTATCTTCTTATTTATTTTTTTTTTTTAAATTAAAATTAACCTTGTTTTATAACAGTCATTTATTATTATACTAAAATATTTCTAATTTTGCTTCCGCACCCTGGAGATATGAATATGTTTTGGTATATATATATATATATATATATATATATATATAAAGAGTATATTAGACATATATATAATGGTTCCCTTCATCTATTCGCCTCAACGTTTTTTTCTCCCTGTAAAAGTCCAATGTATCTAGATATTCTCTTTCCATATATCATCCTCCCTCCTAGTTCTCTACCCAGGCGATGCAACCTTTCTCATCATTCCTTCAACACGTTCATACGCCCGTCTCTCTCTCTCTCTCTCTCTCTCTCTCTCTCTCTCTCTCTCTCTCTCTCCACGGACTTTTTATTCCTTCTCCCTTTCCGGATTCTAAGGATCCAATCTCTTCTCATTACCGTTTCATAAGGCGGCGCCCACGTTTTCACCAAAGTTTGGCATCCTGCTAACAAATTTCGCGCCTGCTCCATCTGTCTGGTATGATCACACAATCAAAGGGGCTTCCTGTGCGAACCGACATCAGAGAAACAGCAAAGGTCGTCACTAGAAAATTGAGAATTCTATAAAGGGTCCCAAACATTTTCCCTGTGCTTTGCAAAATCTGGTAAATCCTTCTCCATATTTTTCTTGCTTAAAGTCATATCTCTCAAACCACTCCCATATATATACTAGTACTACTAACCGTGCTACTCTCTGCCTGGTCGGCTGGGGCTGCAGAAAACGCTGTATCTCTGCAGAATAGTGAGACCCCTCTAACGAGTGTCTGGTATATTACACTAAGCAGTCTGATGGTGAGGCTCTAGTCCTGGACCTTCGGGGAATATGGAGTACTCCTTCATTTCCATTGCTTCAGCTCATACATTGTACGGTCCAATGTATTGATCAATTAGAACTGTTTGACATTCAAACTGCGTACAAACAAATGATTTCTGTTCAATTGAATTGCTTGAAATTGAACTCTTTGACCATTTAAATGTGAGTAAATAAATGACTCTCTAATTGAATTATTAATGATAAATTGCAACGTTTGCAAAAAATTATCTTTACAAACGAATGAGTAATACTGAATAGAATTATTAGCATTAAATAGCAATACTTGAAATTCTTGAACTGTATTCCTAAATTGAATTATTCGTATAGTCCATAGTCGAGGGTGACCCGAAGGCTCCCTTTTCGATAGCTACTACACCAAGGTGTAGGGGAGGGCGCTACTCCATTCCCAGGATTGCTCCACTTTACCCTTGAACCGTACCTTATAATGCTGAGTGTTAAGCAAGGTGGTATCAAGTTCCATTTTTAAAGTCTTTGGTATGACTCGACCTGGGATTGAACCCAGGTCTCCCGGGCCATTGGCGAACACTCTAACCGCTGGGCCAAATTTTACCCAGTGCTAATAAATAAATAGTGTTAAATTGGTTAGTTGTTTTGTTTTACGGCGTATCAACCCTTTTTCGGGTCATTTAACACCGAATCAAATTTCAACCAATTCATTTTAGTATAAGTATAGTTTTTGTTTACAAACAGTCAAATGTCAAAACAGTTCTATTTCAAACAATTCAGTTTTGCATAAATACATTGTTTTAATGTCAAAATAGTTCAACTTAACACAATTCAGTTTTGTATAAGTACTCAGTTTAGTTCTATTTAAAAAAAAAAATTCTATTTCACACAGTTCAGTTTAGCGTAAGTACGCAGTTTAGATGCCAAAACAGTTCTATTTCAAATAATTCAGTTTAGCATAAGCATACAGTTTACTTCCGTTTGACCCATAGATTGGGCCCTATCAGATGCTAACACTCCGGGCCAGAGTGGACCTGGGAGCGATAGCTAAAAAGGGGTTCTCCACATTCGACAAAGTTCCAGCATTAGTGGAGCCTCACCATCAGATTTTTTAGTGTCATATGCAGGACACTCCTTGGGGAGTCTTACCCCTCGGCAGAGAAGAAGTCGGTGTCTTCTACCACCCTAAGCTTATTGGGCAAAGTGTTAAATTGAAATTAATGTTAAATAATCCCTGTGACCTTTTCACTCCGCGAACAAATGATTAATATTGAATAGATTTATAAATGTTAGACGGAAATAATTGAAACCATTTAGCTGTGTAGAAACACAAGCAATACTAGTGTGCATACAAATTAGTTGTAACTCATTTAAAAATGAAATCACTTACAAACTATTCACTTACTAATCATCAATGTATACCCATTTAAATGTGAGCAAACAAATGACTGATGTTAAATTGTTACACAGAAATACTTGAAACCATTAAATTGTGTGCAAACAAATGATTATTCGTATTTGATAAAAATACTTGAAATCATTTAACTGTGTAGAAAAAAGTTGAGTTCAGGCTCGTTTAAAAATGTTATCTACAAAATGTGTTTACAAATCATATTCATTTAATATATATATATATATATATGTGTGTGTGTGTGTGTGTGTGTGTGTGTGTGTTTAGAGAATTTGGCATTAAAAACCTCCAATGTTTGATATGCCATTAAACCAAACAAAACCAAACCAAACTACTCTTTTTCGTGGCATTTTAAAAAATAGATTTGTTATTTCCAATCCCCACCCACCCAAAAAAATCCTTATTAATTTCGTTTTTACTTTCCTGTACACAAATATCCCACCATAAAACATAATTGCTTGCTTGATTGATTTTTAACGGCATGTCACCTTGTCTAGGGTCATTTTATGCCTTGCTGTTTAGGAATTGTGTTCCTTGTACATTTATATCTACATTTTTAATACAGTTGATAAAAAAGTGTTGTGTTTTGTTTGTTTTTTTTGGCACATGATCCCAATCCAATTGGATTAATTTTTCAGCAGATTTATTTCACTCATAAATGGTATTCTAATAGGTGCTATCACTTCGTGTAAGAGTCGGCCTGGGAGTAATAGTTATCAACCTAAGAAGACAGGAAATCACTCAGACTTAAATAAAAAAAAAACCCACCTCTTTAATCTGGAGTGAAAAACCTACGAGAAGAAGAAGAAGAAGAAGAAGAAGAAGAAGAAGAAGAAGAAGAAGAAGAAGAAGCAAATTGTGCACTTTGGTTCAGAATATATTGTAAAGTAGGCATGACAGGGCATGAAGTATGATCTACTGAGAATTGGGCAAATGAGTTTAATTTGTCTATGCAGATCAATAAATCACTACTTGGTGTTTAGTAAGTGAAACCTGAGAAAAACGAAAGACAAAAACGAAATAAAAAAAAGCGATACAGTGAGGTGTGAATCCATGAGAAGAACAAAAATGAATGAATGAAAAAAGAGAAGAAGGATGGGAGTGAAAATTACTCAAAGAAAGTGAAAAGTGAAACGAAAGAAAGAAAAAAAGAAAGAAAGAAAGGAAGGAAAATCGAATAAAAGAAAGAAAGAAAGAAAGAAAGAAAGAAAGAAAGAGATATTTGGTCTGATAATTTTGAGGGAGCAAATAAATCTTGAATAATAAACACAAAAAGCCACGCCCAAGGAAGAGCTTCAAGAGAAAAAGACAAGAGAGAGAAGTGAAGAAAACAGAGAAAGAGTAGAAAACAAGAGGAGAGAGAGAAGGGGCGAAGAAAATAAAGAAAAAGTTGAAAACAAGAGAAAAAAAGGGAAAGAAAGAAGAGAATTGAGGAAGAGTAGAAAACAAGAATGTGTGTATGTATATGTGTGCGTATGTGTGTGTGTGTGTGTGTGAGAGAGAGAGAGAGAGAGAGAGAGAGAGAGAGATATTAACATCCTTGATTTGAAAATAAATAAGTACACATTGACAAGCTGGAGTAAATTCTTAATGATAAACCGAGCAGGAAAGATAGCAGACGATTCGTCGCCATATTTTGCAGATTAAAAAAGAGCCATAATCAGATTTCCTCGTTATCTGCTGTTCTCTTTCCCATGATCTCAGGTAACCGCGGTCAAACCCCAAAAATAACAACAACAAAAAATCTCTAAAAAGTTTTATTCAATTTTTTTCTTCTGTCAATTGAGCTTTTTATTTTATCTATTGGTTTGATTTAGTTCATTTACTTAATGGCATATCAACCTTCGTGGGCTATTTTATGCCAAAGCTTTGTATAAGGATAATAGGGGAAATTTTAAATCTATAGCTGGAGGGATGAAGAGGTTCATACTAAGTCCAAGAGTATTTATCCAAAATTGAACGTAATAGCGAGACTGGAGTTCGAACTTGCTAACTACAAAGTTGTAGTCCGGTAAGTTAGCCACTACGCCACAAGGACTCCTCCTCTTTTATCTACATACTTTTTTACAGTACCTGGCCGGTCAGTTCTCCGGGCTTCTGGCAGTGATGACTTTATTCCAAGCTAGTGTCTAAACTCTAAAAGAATTTGAATCATCGTCATCAAGTCGTGCCCGGCAGGTCTTCCAGACAACATCCTGTGTCCGTAAGTAAGTTCTTGTTGGTCAGCCAAAATAAGTTCATGGAAGAACGTCGCTAATGAGTTGGTTCTTGCTTCTCTGGCAGTGTCCCACATGAAAAGTAAGGACCAACTCATATGCAACATTCTTCTATGGTTCCCTTCATATAGACACGCCAGTGTTGACAAATACAAAATACGAATTTAAATAAATGGAATACCAACAGATGAAGGTCACAGAGAACAAAGCCAAAATGTCGCAAATTTAACCACTTTTAACGACAGAAACTATTTTTAAAAATATGAATAAGATATGAATGAGATATTTAAAAATTAAAACATCTTATTCATATTTTTCTGGCAATCAAACAATTTTTCTAATCCATATTCATCGTTTTTCAACATCTTCGCGTAAACTTTTCGCCCTCTGGTGATGTTAGTTTTACTCAACTGGTTACAGCTGGGGACCAATATTTTGAAGAAACTAAAGAGGATACGGTCGGAACGCTGTAATTTTAAAGAATATAAACGAGGGAAACAATAAAAGGTAAATATGAATATAAAAACAAGAAAAAATTTCTTCATTTTTTTTCAAGAAGAAACGAACAAGCCATCAAAAAGATTTCACTGTTCCAAAGAACTAGAGGGTGAAAATAAAAGAAAGTGAAAAGAGGGACAAGTATTTGAACCTTGCCAGAGAGCTAATAAGAAAGTTAAACATGAAGATGACAGTCTATCAGTTGTAGTTGATGACCTTGGAATAGTCCCAAAAGACAACGATATGGGACTAAACCCTTTAGTCCTAGATGTGGTAGGTTGAACTGTTTTACGTCGTATCAACCTTTTTGGAGTCATTTAACGCCGAATTAAATTTCATACAATTCAGTTTAGAATCAGTATAGTTTTTTGTTTACACACAGTGAAATGTCAAAACAGTTCGGTTTTCAAACAATTCAGTTTAGCATAAGTACACAGTTTCAATGTCAAAAACAGTTCTATCTTTTAAAAAATCAGTTTAGTATAAGTACACAGTTAAATGTTGGTCAAAACAGTTCTATTTTAAGTAATTCAATTTAGCGTAAGTACACAGTTTAGTTCTGTTTGACCCATAGATAGAATCTTATCAGGTGCTACCACTCCGGGCTCGATTAGACTTGCGAGCGATAGCAATGAAGGAGTACTCCGCATTCTCCAAAGCTCCAGTATTACTGAACTCTCACCATTAGATCGTTTATTATCATATCCAGGACACTCGTTGTGGGTGGGGTGGGAGGCTTACCTCTCCACAGAGAAGCAGTCGCTGTATTTTACTGCCCCAATCGACAGGGCAATCCAGTCCTAGAGTTTTGGGGAACATGGAGTATCCCTTCACTGCCATTACTACCAGGTCCACTCTGACCAGAGTGGTAGTGCCAGAGTCCAATCAACGGCTCAAAAACAGCTTTTTAATCATTTAATAAACTTGAAATCATTTATGTGGAACAGGATTACTTGAGTGAAATAGCAATACTTAAAACGGTGAGTAAATAAAAATGTATTTGTGTTGAATAACGATTCTTGAAACCATTTAAGTTTATGCAATCAAATGAGCTTTGGCTCTTTTTACCATTAAGCGTTTTCGGACGATTGTCTTCATCTTTATTGTTATTTTCACAACGTTTCCGCTGATATGTCCCCCGGCCTTCTTCAGGTGTTTGTCGAACTCGGGAACTAACACGGAATTTTCAACTAAGTCTTTTATTGAATCCACGGAGGTCACCTGTTCTGATTCCGTTAGCCATAACCGGGTACAAATGTTAAGTATTCCGTTATTGTTACACGGCTGGAGTCAGGATTGAACCTGCAACCTCCAGATGATTATCTCTTTAGAAGTTTAGGGAACCAACGCCTATAACCGTTACGCTGTGTGTCTTGCTGAAGAAGGCCGGAGGACATATCGGCCGAAACGTTCTGGAAATAACAATAAAGATGAAGACAATAGTTCGAAAACCCTTAATGATAAAAACCATCCGGCTTCGTCTCAGAAATTCAGACGGGCTTTGACTCGTTTAAAAATAATGTTACCTCAGATCGATTCGTTTACAAATTTGATATATATATATATATATATATATATATATATATATATATATATATATAAAGAGGATTTGGCATTAAACAACCTACAAGAGTCACTGGAGATAAGAGGAAGAATCAAGACCATCCAGACCACAGCACCTTTAAAATCGGCTAGGATACTCAGAAGAGTCCTGGAGACCTAAGGGTACTTGCTGTCCCTTGGACTTCACTCAAAAACTACCAGTGAAAACAGGTGAGAAAATATAGAAAGAGGGAAAATAACCTTTGATATCTTTTATGGTTTGCTAGTAAGTTTTCATTTTTAACAAACATATTTCTTTTATATATGGATTTAATTTTTTACTGATATTTTTAGATTAATTTAGATAATTGAATCCAAATTTTTTTAAGTTATATTTTATGTTCAACTATTAAATAAAAAGTGTTTTGCGTCCTATCTGTTTTTAGTTTATTTACTGCTAAATTGGAAAAAATAAAGGGAATATCTTTCTTTTTATAATTTTTGACGGGCTTCGTAAAAGCTTGTACTTATTTTTAGCCTGATACGTGTTCAAATGTTTATAGCAGAAGAGAGTAAAAGACATTGGATTCATGCCTTTTCGAAGACAATTAGAAGGAGTGAAATGCAAAAAACCGCGTCTAGGATTTGAACCTGAATTGATGTGTTCATTTTTACCACCAAAATCGTCACACCATTCCTATGTGTCCAATCATTTAGACTGATTGACCAAATAAATAAAAATTACTCTGCAGAGTAGTAATTATTTTTAATCTTCAGCATATCCTTGAGTGCCTCCCGTAGTCAAATGGTTAGCAAGCTAGATTAGCAAACCATTGATATTGAGTTCGATAATGTCTGGGTACCCTATAATTCTGGCTTTGTGTCACATCTGAGCAAAGCTTATTAGATAATTATTGTGAGCTTCGTCTTCGGCACCTTGCGTGGTGTAATGGTTAGAAATCTTGATTAACATACCACTAATAGTGAATTTGATTCTCACAGGGTGTCCCATACTTCTAGCGAGTTTAATGACTGATCAGAAATGCAGACGTCTTAGTATGGATCGATTTTGCCTTTGTGATTTATTGGGTAAGAGAAGTGCATCCATTCAACATTAAAACCCTACTTCATGCCCATTTATTAGTCAAATAGAACTGTTTAATCTTTTACTAGCGATTATTATAACTATTAGATTGAATCATTAGAGTTAAATGACAGCACTTGAAGCCATTTAACTGCGTGCAAACAATAAATTGTAATACTTGAAACGATTTAAGCGTGCAGCTCTGTCGGCTGGAGCTGTAGAATACGCCGCCTGCATCTCTGCAGAGGGGTAAGACCCCCAACCCAAAGAGTGTCTTACATATGACACAAAGCCATTTGATGATGAGGATCCCTTCCTTGACTTTTAAGGAAAGTGAAGTATCCCTTCATTGTCATTACTCCCAGGTTCACTCTGATCCGGAGAGATAGTATTCGTTAGGGTCCCATCTATGGGTCAAATAGAAATATTTAACCATTTAACGGTAAGCAAACAAATGAGTGTGGTTAAATGGGGTTGTAGGTGTTACATAGCAATATAAGTAAAAATAAGTTGGCGACCGTAGTCGAGGGCAACCAGAAGGCTCCCTTTTCAATAGCTATTACTCCGAGGTATAGGGGAGGGCACTACTCCTTCCCTTGGATTGCTCTACTTTATCCTTGATACGTACCTGATATTGCTGAGTCTTTAGCAAGGAGGTATCAAGTACCATTTTTAAAGTCTTCAGTATGACACGACCTAGGATTGAACCCAGGTTTCTTGGACCATTGGCGAACCCTCTACCCACAAAGAAACAAAACCGGCTCTAGCAGGTGGAGTCTTTATCAAAGACTCAAAAAAGGGTAGTTCCTTGCTTAATATCAAGCATTATAAGGTACGTATCAAGGGTAAAGTAGAGCAATCCAAGGAAAGGATTTGCAGCCTCCCGATATCTCGGTGTAGTACCTATAGAAAAGGGAGCCTCCGAGTCGCCCTCGACTATGTTCTCCAACTTTATATCTATACAGGATTCGGCATTAAATAACCTACAAGGTTGATATGTCATAAAACCCGACCAACTGACTATTTAACAGTGTATAAACGAATGACCTGTGGTTCTTTTAAAGATGTTACATAAAAACTATTCGCTGACAAATCATATATATATATATATATATATATATATATACACGAATTCCTTCAAAGTGTAGAAGTAATTTACCAGAATATATGTATATATATATATATATATATATATATATATATATATATACGTGTGTGTGTGTGTGCGCGCACGTTTGTGTATGTATGTATATATGTATGAACAGGATTTGACATTAAATAACCCATAAGGAGTGATATGCTATAAAGCACAACCAAACATATTTCATGGCATCGATCTGAAACTGTAGTGTTGGTAGATTTCATGGGATGGTATCTGACCGCTTCATCGTATCAAAAAGCAACTAAAAATATTTACTAAGCACGGACATTGGTAATTATTGGATTTCAGAACGGTCGAATTTAATACGAGACACTGTACCTCTCTCTATCTCTCTGTCTGTCTCTCTGTCTCTCCCGATTCAGATTGAGACTGTAAACAGACTAAAAAACCCGGGTCACGAATTTAGTTTAAGTGCTCGATATTTTTATAACAAATTTCAAAAACACGCGATTGAAAACTTTAGATAAAAATAATGATAGGGGGGTTGCACTGAAACTAATGCCTGGAATTTATTTCCATAGAGACTTAACTGACAGGTACAGAGCACTCAATAACAGCATTAGATCGAGCTAGTTTTCAGTTCCCAAACTTTATTCTTTCACAAAAGTAACTACCATTAGCGATCCCTTTTCTCTAGTGATCAAGAACTCATTCCAGGATCGCTCCAAAACTAATGCCCCGATTTCATTTTCACACAAACTACAATAAGCAGTGGTAATCCAATAACCGTATTAGATAGAGCAAGTTTTCAGCTACCAAATATTATTTGTTCACATAAATAACTACCGTTGGCTATTTCTTTATTCCAGCGATGAACAAAAGCTCAAAATAGAATCGCTTGAAAAGTAATACATCCATTTTATTTCTATAAAACAGCAAATACAGGGAGTACAAGAATGCCACTGGATAGAGCAAGTTTTCAGCAACAAAACTTTATTTTTCTACATGAATGACTACCATTAGAGAAGCATTTTCATGGGCGACGAACAAGTTTGTACATGGCATACTCTCAACCGGATCGCTCCGGAAGTGATGCGTCCTATTTATTTCCCAAGATACTAGAACAGACTCAGTGAGAACAAAAATACCGTTAGATAGAACAAGTTTTCAGCTACAAAACAGTACTCTCCCTCACATTCACCTCCATTAAATATCCCCGTCTAATTAGACGGAGCTTTGCACGGTTGTTTGATTTCAGGTATTTCAAGCAATTATATCGTTTCAAGAAACTAATAATTTTTGGTATATGTGTAAGCTTCACTCAGGGTTACTTCAAAATAAAGTAACCCACACAAAAACTAAGTCAACACAGGTAAGAAATGTAATAATTCTTTATGTTTATATTGTTTGTTACCGGGCCATTGGTCTAGTGAGTAGAGTTTTCGTCAATGGTCCGGGAGATCGGGGTTCAATCCCAGGTCGAGTCATACCAAAGAGTAAAATAAATAGTACTTGGCGCCGCCTTGCTTAGTACTCAGCATTATAAGATGAGGATCCAGGCTAAAGTGGAGCAATCATGAGAATGGAGTAGCTCCCTCCCCTACACCTCGGTGTAGTAGCTATTCAAAAGGGAGCCTTCGGATCACCCTCGACTAAAGTCGACAACTTTACTTACTATATCGTTTGTTGTATACAACAGTTTTAACCCTTCCCATTATTGCTTTAGTCGAGTGACTCAGAAATATGCTATACAGTTGTAAATGGTCTAGTAGTAAGTTAAGTCTTTAGTATTTGTAGTCTGGCACAAAGTCTCGGGTTTAGGTGGCCTCACAAAGTGACGTGGATTCATACAGCCTTCGTAACTCTACTCTCTCCCCCTCTCTCTCTTTTCTAATTCTCACTCTTCTCTCTATCTCTGCAACACAGCTACAAACGGTTAAGTAATGTCAAAACTTGAGTCTGGCATAATGTCTTCGTTTCAGAACGTTTGAGTTAATATCTCTACTTTTTGGCCATGATGACAAATGGTACGAGGCTCGATTGAAAAGTTTGTAGGCTTATCAGCATACACTCACTGTTAGTGAGCAAATTAGTTTGTTTTTTTTTTACAGTTACTTTGCAGTCCACATATTGCTTCCATTGATATTGCAGTGCTTGGATCAACTGGAATATGGAAACCATAAAGACTACAGCTAATATAATTTAAAAAGTGCAGAAAACTAAGATTTGTGATCACCAACAGATAAAGTACTCGCCCGGAGTATAATAATAATAATAATAATAGCGAATCGAAACTATCCAGACAATAGCATTGTTAAGATCTGCTAGAATACTCAGAAGAGTACTGGAGACCCGAGGAAACTTGCTGTCACTCAGACTTGTGAAATACTAACGGCTAACGTTGGAGTGAAGAACTCAAGATAAGTGAGAAAATTATAGTTATAACTTAGACCTTGACAAAGAACTAAAAAAAAAAGCTATGGAAGACGCGGGTGACGGCGGTACCAATTGCAGTGGGTGCATTTGGATAGGTCCCTGAAGAATTTGAAAGGGAATTGAAACAGAAACCAGAGAAAGAATCCAGACCATTTAGACTACAGCATTAGTGAGATCGACGAAAACATTAGAAGAATTCGGGAGATCTAAGGAGACTTGCTGTCTTTCAGACTCTAGTAAAAGCTCGTTAGAAGTGAAATAATGATAATAATCCTTGGTCAGCAATTATAGCTTCTTTTCTTAATCACCCTCGTCATTATCAAGAAATAACGACTGCATAGATTCCTTTGACTCTGTTTTTATCTCTCACCTTCCATCCCTATCAACCATCGCACTTGGTAAGTCCTCACGACAGCACCCAATTTCTACACAGAAATGTTTTTTGCTGATCAGCCAAACCTTGCGCGGATTTTATTGGATATCAACGCTTATGAGTCCATCCTTACTTCTGTAGCTGGGCTTAGCATGCCTTTCTTGGCGGGTTGGCGTGATGGGAGGCAAGTGGTCATACAATTATTGTTTTCGAGAATGCTACTTCCAATATTTGCTTAAAACATCCCGCATCATCCTTTTGTTGTTTTCATTCAGCTTTTTCTCAAAGCATTTCACAAAAGTTCAAGAGGTGTAACAATACAGTAGTACTGACACAGTGACAGCTTGATTGAATTCCTGTTTTAATACTCATAATTTTCAAACAGATCTACTTGATTCATAAAAGGCACTTCCTCTTCAGATGTCACACTCTTCAAGATGCCAGAATTAGAATCTCACCACTAGGTCTCAAGCCAAGATATTTCTAAGACTCTCTCTCTCTCTTTCTCTCTCTCTCTCTCTCTCTCTCTTTGAATTTTCTTACTTTCAGAGAATCTGAGTGACCGTGTTCTTTTTATGAGTGAAAGAGAGAGAGAAAGAGAGAGAGAGAGAGAAGAAGAAGAAGAAGAAGAAGAAGAAGACAGAGAGGAAGAGAAAGAAAAAAGAGAAAGCAAAATTAGCAAAAAGTGGTAATCATAGTGTTTTCGACAACTAACTCTGTTAGCAGTCACTATCTCTTGTCCGGTTGTTTAATGAAAAATAGGAAATGACTTCTTGAAATAACATTATCAAAGATTCTAGTGGTGCAATAAGATTCCACTGTAGACGATAAATATCAAGAAAGTGGACTTACTTTAAAAGTACCTGTTATTGACTTCCTTTGTCTGTAAGCGTCTCCCTTTTTTCCGAGTATCAATTTTAATTCTTATAAGCGTAACGCTTATAAGAATTAAAATTGATACTCGGGTAAAAAAATGAGAGACGTTTACAGAGAAAGGAAGTCAATAACGCTTATAAGAATTAAAATTGATACTCTGAAAAAAATGGAGATGTTTATAAAGGAAGTCAATAATAGAAATAAGAGAATATCAATATGCAGGTGAGAAAAAATACCAATTCTAAAATTGAGAGATCCAAGGCAAAAAAAAAAAAATACACGTTATCAAAGAGCAAGAAATATCTTGAAAATGGGCCCAACAAGTCTCAAGTGGACGGAAGTTGGATGAAGAGAGAGCGAGAAAGAGGGGAGATTTGTTATTTTGGCTCCTTATGATGAATCTAAGATTCATTTCTGATATTGTTCTCTTACACTACACCCGACGATTGCGGTTCTATAACGGATGACATTTTTATAAATGACTTAGACGTAGTACTCGTGATTAACAAACGGCATTGCTCAGTGCCATCATAGAAGGAGCTAATGCAAAGCACTTGTGAACAGGACTTTATTCACCTCCGACACATGTTCAACTATGTTCTTATCTCCACTGTTAACCACACCCAGCGGCGAGAGGCTTCAATTTGTACTCATTTATTCAGGCATACGGGCGTATGGGTAGGGGGTATTGATTGCAAATTCTCTGTATTTTCGTGTGCTGATTAGAACGCGTGCTTTTAATCGTTAGTTTTGCTTCTTTTGATGATTTCCATATGTCTTTTTTTACTCAACCCTCATAGAAAATGGCCGATCAGTTCCTCAAATAAAGTTATTCAGCCAAATAAATGGCAACATATGTTTTTTTAACAACTTCAAAGATTATTTTTCACAAATATTTAATATATGTAGGTAAATGATCAAAATAACATTTCGCTTATAATCATGTCGATTATTATTATTATTATTCCTTTTCGAGATTTTCTCACCATTAATAACCAGTGGTTTTCACTAGTCCACAGTAACGGCAAGGCGTTTCAGCTCCCCAGGACTCTTGCATATCTATCTATCTATCTATCTATCTGTGTATTACCAGTTTTCTAACTATATACCATCCTATGTCTGTCAGACTGTTTATATCTATCTATTCATCTATCGATTCACATTGATCCATCTATTTCAATTGGTGTCTTTCGCATTATGTATCTACCTATGTCAGACTGTACATATCTATGTATGTAACTATGAATCCATCCATATATATATATATATATATATATATATATATGTTCACATCTTTGTATCTATCTTATACCGTTCATATATATCTATCTCAGGATGTACCCGTTAATCTATGTAAATATTTATGTCCGACTGTTCATATCTATCTCTTTCTTCCCCACCACTCTCTCTTTCTCTCTTTCTATCTCTCTCTTCATATATATATATATATGCGTGTGTGTATTTTCACATCTATCCTCGGTATATGTATAAAGGTTGATGCATATGTTTTATTGCAACAACATTGGTAAATAATAAAAATAGAATTTCATTAAATTATTATAATTATTAAACTCCTTGTGAATTTTTTCACGCCAGCGTTAGTCTGAGTGACAGTAATTCTCGTCAGGTCTCCAGGACTCTTCTCAGTATTCTGGCCGATCGTAACTATACTGTCGCCTGATAGTCTTGATCCGTCTTTCGATTTCCAACTCTTCCAAGTCTTTAAGGACCGTTCCAAGTGCCCTAATCGCAACTGCTATCATTGTCACCCTCATTATCCACAACTTTCTCAGTTCTCTTGCAAGGGCTCAGTACTTATCTCTCTTTTTTTTTTTTTTGTTTTCTTTGATTTTTACTCTGTGGTTTGCTGGGTCAGCAATGAGCGCTATACACCCAGTTCTCTTTTTTCTTTCACTAGGTCTTATCTTCTGGTCGGGATTAGCTGATCTGTTTGTATCTGCTCTCTTGGTTGGTTGGTTGGTTGGTTGGTTGTTTTGTTTTACGGCATATCAACCCTTTGCGGGTCATTTAACGCAAAATTAAATTTCAAATAATTAAGTTTAGTATAAGAAAAAGTTTTGTTTAAGCACAGTTAAATGTCAAAACATTTCCATTTCAAACTATTCAGTTTAGCATAAGTACACAGTTTAGTTCTATTTGAATAATAGACAGGACTCTATCAGTTGCTACCACTCTGGGCCAGAGTGTACCTAGGAGCGATGGCAATGAAGGAGTGCTTCGCATTCCCCAAAGCTCAAACATTACTGGAACTTCACCATCAGATTGTTTAGTGTCGTATCAAGGACACTCGTTAGGGGACTCTAACCCCTCTTCAGAGAAGCAGTCGGTGTATTCTACAGCCCCACCCAATTTGGGCAAGTTTGTATTAGAATATCCTTGAGAATTTTGTGTTTCATTGTCCATGAGGTATTCTGGTTTATGCATGAACTATTTGGTAGTATGGCCAAATTTCTACTTCTTGCACAGTTCTCCGTGGATCACTTTCCCAATCCATTTGTTTCTAGTTATATTCGTTTATAATGTGATTAATCGTTTCGTCTTTGTGAACAGATAATTTACATTCGCTATTGTATTGTGTATCATCGATTTTGGCTTTAATATGATTATTATGTCGTTGTGAGTTTTACCCATAAATTTTACTTGGTGGTTTTTCATTCAAGTGACAGCAAATCTCCACAGATTTCCAGGAATCTTCTAAGTATTCTTGCTTATCTTAACTGTGATATTTTCTCAATGGTCCTGATTCTTCCTCTGATCTCCAATTCCTTCATTTTTCTTTCCAAGAGGACCGTTCCCAGTGCAACAACTACAACTGATATCACTGTCATCCTTAAATTTCTCTGCTTTTTCAGCTCTCTAGTAAGATCCAGATATTTATCTATCTATTCATTTTATTTTATTTTCCCTCCATGATCCGCGAAAACATCAAAATCTAAATGAAAAGTTCTTTTAGCTTCTTTTATTATATGACTTCATGACTTCAGACGCTTAATATATATATATATATATATATATATATATATATATGGAGAAAATAGAAAAACAAAGACTTGCAAATGTGATTAATTTATTCAGGTCTTCAAGATAGTGAAAAATGTTGCTTGAACAACGATGGATGTTTTTATTAAAATAACGGGAAAGGAGAAAGACTTAAGACCTTTCAATTAGAGTTCTTTTTTTTGCAAATTTTTACGTAATTGGCATAAGCAATTATGTTTAAAATGTATCAAATTTCTAAGATATACAACGGACTGAAAGATGATAAAAGCTACATTTTTCACAATCTTAAAGTCCTGATGAAGGTTTATTAAAACCGAAATGTTTGTAACTTTGGCTTTACATCTTAATAAATTCATCACGTTCAGAATACTTTATTTTTCTCTTTTCTTCATACTGACGGATTTATTTCTATAATTTTTTTCTATATATATATATATATATATATATATATATATATATATATGGTGTGGGGAGAAAATTAAAGAACAAAGTAATCCAAAGTGAACAATTTAATATAAAAGAAAGTAGACGTTTTAACGTTTCGGTTTCAATAAATTATCATCAGGACTTTGAAAGAGGTTATTGAGTGTCGTTTGATCAACGGGGCATGCTTAACGAAATACAAAACACGGGAGGAGATTTTGTATGCAGAGAAATGGGGGGTCGCTAACCGTCTGATCAATAAATCAGCATTTATATTCCAAAAAATATCATGTGACTGCGTAAGGCAATGATGTAAAACAAATGGAACTATCAGGAGATACAACGGATTAAAAATAGAAGAAGAAGAAGAAGAAGAAGAAGAAGAAGATATCAATAAGCATCATCATCATCATCATCAAGGCGTGACATCATGGATTTCTTTGACTCCCTCTCTCTCTCTCTCCCTCTCTCTCTCTCTCTCTTGCTATCTGTCCCTATCGGTCATCACTCTTTTAAGTCCTCTATGCATCACCTAATGCCTACACAAAGCAGATGTTTTTACTGGTCGGCGAATACTATTATGTCCATGACCATAAGAGAATAACACTTATGACTTCGTCCTTACCTCTCCTCAGTGCCAAACATGTGTTGGATAGTTTGTGAGATGGGAGGTGAGTTACCGAACAGTTGCTATTTTGTAGAGTGCTATGTCCAGGATTTGTTCAAAACGGCACGCAGGATCTTTGTGCAGTTCCCAGCTTTTTCTCGAGGTATTCTGTTAAAGTCAAAGCAATTACCCATACAGCAGTACTGACACGGCTACAGCCGTTTTATTCTATCGAAGAGATTAAGTTTCCATTTGGTCATTAAACACACCTTTCTTATGTATCTGTTGTCTTAAGAAACCACTTTAATATCTAAATGCAATTCAAATCGTATAATCTTTACTTTTTATTTGGAAATGTAAATTACTGAAATGTTGTTCTTATTTCTAATTTAATTAGAATCTTTTTAGCTTTATTTAAAACTGACAAATTAACTATTTTTGAAAAACAGTTTATTTCAATCCTTGCGAGTTTTTCACTGGAGCTTCAGTCATAGCAAGCCTCCCTAAGGTACTCCTTGGGATTTTTCGCCCTAGATTTAACTGGTGAATGTTCGCTCGAGCTCCTCAGATCCTTCAGGACTCTACTGAGTATTCTAGCCGATCTTAATGCTGTAATCTGGATGGTTTCGATTCTTCTTCTCATTTCCAATTCCTCCAAGCGTTTTTCGAAGCTTTTAAGACTTTCCTAGCGTACCAATTACAATCAGTATCACCAGCACTCTAGTGTTTCACAGCTTTTTCACCTCTCTGGCAAAATTAAAATATTTTTCTGACTTTTCGCTTTTTTTTCATCATTCTATTGTCGACTAGAACGGCAAAGTTCACAACATAACAAGTTCTTTTTTTTTTGTTAATTAACACTTATTCTGGTCTCCTTGGTAGGATTTGATGATCTGATTGTATCTGAAAATCCCAAAGAATTTTGTGCGTCTCCTTCTCCAGGACGGACTATGGTTTGTGCATGTACCATTTGGAAGTATGGTCAAATTGTTATCGCTTGCACAATTCCCAGTGGATCACCTTTCTCACCTAGTTGTGCCAAGTCTTGAATTCCTTTTGTTTGCCGCGTTCTCTTATCGTGAGATTATCTACATTTGCTATTTTTCTGTGCATTATCAATTTTCGCTTCGATATAATTGGTCCTGATGGCATTTTTGGTGCAGCTGTTAAAAAAGACCCAGTTTCTCTCTGGAGGTTTCCCTCTTTTTACTTTGTCCAGGTTATCTTGAGTGCAATATCTCCAGTTTTTCGATTCAAGTACCGATGCAGTTGTTTTTCTTTATTATCGTTATTATTATTTACTGCTTGAGAATTTTTCACATCAGCGTTAGCTGATGGTCTTTCACTGGAGTTTGAGTGACAGCAAGTCTCCTCATCACCAGGACCCTTCTCCATATTTTGGCCGATATCAATAATGCAGTAATTTGCATGGTCTCCATTCGTCCTCTAATTTCCAAGTTCTCCAGTCCCTTTATTAATTCTTTGTTGACTGTACCAAGACTACCAATTACAATTGGTATAAACGTCAATTTCATATTCCACAGTTTTTTCAATTCCCTAGCAATGTCGAGGTACTTATCCTTCTTTTCACATTCTTTTAATTTTACTCGGTTGTCAGCCGGGACAACAAAGTCCACAATTTTGCAACTTTTCTTTTTTTTTTCTTGATTATTATAAGGTCTGGTTTTCTGTCCGAGATTATGTGATGTAAATTTACCTCTTTTCGAATTTCTCACACAAGCAGCAACTGGTTTTACTATAGTTTGAGTGAGAGCAAGACCCTTCAGCTCACCAGGACCCATCTAAGTATTCTTACGCATCTTAACAGGGCTGTGATCAGGTTGTTTCAGTTCCCTCCCGGATTTCCAATTCCCCTCGTATCTTTTTTTTTTTTGGGGGGGGGGCTTTGGGATTCTTCCAAGTACTCTGACTATAACTGGCTAAATTGTTCTTTCTTGCACCATTCCCAGTGGATCACTTTCCCCAACCAGTCATGCATAGTCTTGAATTACTTTCGGTTGCCGCATTCTTTCATCATGAGATAATCTTCACTAGGTATTTTTCTGTACATTATCAATTTTCCCTTTTATGAAATACATTATTATTATTATTATTATTATTTCATATGAGTTTTTGGTTTGGTTGGCTGTTTGGGTTTTATGGCATATCAACCTTTGTAGGTTATTTAACGCCAAATCCATTTTTATGGTAATAGTTCTATTTGAAAAAAAAATCAGTTTAGCATGGGTACACAGTTTAATTGTCAAAAAAATTCTTATTCAAACTATTCAGTTTATTCAAACAGTTCTAATTCAGCTAATTTAGTTTAGTATAAGTATAGATTTTCTTTACCCACGGTTAAATCTCAAAACAGTTTTATATAAAAACAATTCCGTTTAGTGCAAGTACAGTTTCAATATCAAAAGCACTTCTATTTCAAACAAGTCAGTTTAGCATAAGCACGCAGTTTAAATTCAAGTATAGTTTAATTGTGAAAAACATTTCTATTTCAAGCTATTCAGTTTAGTCAAACAGTTCTAATTCAAACAATTCAGTTGAGCCTAAGTATGGAGTTTGTAATATCTAATCCATTCGTTAGGACCCTATCAGGTGCTACCACTCCGAGGCAGAGTGAACCAGGGAACAATCGTAATGAATGGGTGATCCACACTCCCCAACGCTCCAGCATCAATGGAACCTCACCATTAGATTGTTTAATGTCATGTCTAGAACACTCATTTGGGGGGTCTTACCCCTCTGCAGAGGTGCAGTCGGTGTATTCTACAACCCCAGCCAACTGGACAACTATGAGTTTTAAACCTGAGTATTAGCAGGTAAACATTCACTGGAATCTGATTAAGATTAAGTTTCTCTCTTGATGTTTCCCTTTCGTAGGCACGTCTAGGTTTGCGCTATTTCTTCAATTTGTCGCTGGAATTATCCATACAGTTGCTTTTCTTCCCGTTTCTCTTTCCTTGTTTTTTTTTGTTTTTTTGTTTTTTTTTTTTTGTTCTTCTGTCTGGCCTTACGTAGCCAACCCTTGTAATGGTTGCTGTGATTAGTTTTTCCTTGCTCTTTTTTTATGTTGTCATCGAGTCCTTTTTTAAGCGTCCAAACAATGCTTACAGCAGATAAGTTTACTTTCTCATTCTTTTCTTGATTCAGTCTGTCTTCGTCATCACTCAAATGTAACGCATTGAGCATTGTCAGCAATTTCCAGGTCTTTTAGTTCATTTGGTTGAGTTCCTTTCCATTTTAAGAATAATCCAGAATATCTTATAAACGTTGATCCCTTTGATTCAGCCTAGTCGGGTGTATTAGCCGAATCCCTGCTGCATGGTCTTGAACGGGCTGCAGGAGGTATATACCTCCATATCTACGCAGACAAAACAGTTTATGTGTTTTCATCAATGAGGCAACATATCCTCAGTAAATGGAAGATCTCAGAAGTAGCGTCTTAGCTAACGAAAAGGATATCAACGCGTGACTAACGAAGTCTTGGACAGCTATCGATAGACTATCGGTCATATGGAAGTCAAACCTATCAGAGAAAATAAAGCATAGTTTTTTTCCAAACAGCTGTCGTGTCAATACTGCAGTATGGATGCACCACATGGATGCTGACTAAGCGTATAGAGAGAAAGCTTGACAAAAATTGCACAAGAATGCTACGACCTATATTGAACAAGTCCTGGCTGCAGCATCCCACAAAGCAGCAGCTGTATAGACACTTACCACCCATCTCAAAAAACATCAAAATTAGACGTGCAAGACATGCAGCACACGACCGGAGAAGTAAGAGCGAGCTCATAAGCGATGTACTCTGTGGACCCCCTCAAACGGAAGAGCAAAGGTAGAGCGCCCAGCCAGAACCTATCTACAACAGCTCTTTACTGATACAGGTTGTAGCATGGAAGATCAACTGAAAGCAATGGACGATAGGAACGAGTGGCGGGAGAGGGTCAACCGCGACAATATAACCTGGTGGTCTTTCACTGGAGTCTGGGTGACAGCAAGTCTCCTCAAGTCTCCAAGAATCCCCTCAATACTCTGGCCAATCGTCATAATGATGTAATCTGGATAGTCTCGATTTGTCCGCCAATTTCCAACTCTTCCAACCTTCTTTCTAAGTTTTTGGAGACCGTTAAAAATCACAATTGGTATCATCGTCACCCTCCTGTTCCACAGCTTCCTCAGTTTTCTTGTAAAGTCGGACTACGTGTTTCTCCTTTCACTTTCATTGATTTTTACTCTGTGGTTCGCTGGGACGGCAAGTCCTCTTTTCTTTCTTTTTCTTTTTTGTTAATAATCACAAAGTCTAATTTTCCGGGTGGGATTAGAATATCTATTTGTACCTGAAAATCCCAGAGAATTTTATGCGTCTCATTCTCCACGACAGTTTGTGCATTTACTATTCGGTAGAATGGTCAAATTTCTCATTCTTGCACAATTCCCAGTGGATCACCTTTCCCATCCTATCGTGTCTAGTCTTATACTATTTTAGTTCCAGTTTGCTGCATTCGCTAAAATCGTTGACCATCTTATCATGGTCACCACGAGATATATCGAAATGATCATAGACTGATAAGACCCAGTCGGCTGCGCGGGGGTGTAAATTACACTGACTTGCACCTCTACTGAGGCGTAAGACTCTTCCTCCAACGAGTGTCCTGATATGACACTAAATAATCTGAAGGTGAGTTTCCAGTAATGCTTGAGCCTTGGGGATTGTGGAGTACCCCTTCATTACTATCATTTCCAGGGCCACTCTGGCCCAGAGTGGTAGCACCAGATAGCGTCCTGTATATGGGTCAAATAGAATTAAACCATGTATTTACACTAAACTAGATTATTTGAAATAGAACTGTTTTTACATTTAACTGTGTGTAAACAAAAACTGTACTTAATCTAAACTGAATTATTTGAAATAGATCTCTTTGACCATTTACCTGTGAGTAAATAAATGACTGATGTTTAATTGGATTATTGTTGATACATAGCAATACTAAGAGCTATTTAACTTTGTTGAAATGCCAGACTGAATTGTTTGAAATAGAACAGTTTTTACATTTAACTGTGTGTAAACAAAAAAAAAAAAACTAATTTAATTTAAACCAATGACTACTTTTGTGTAAGCAAAAGACTGTACTTATGCTAAACTGAATTGTTTGAAATTAAGTGAAACCATTTAACTTTGTGTAAAAAAACTTGGTCAGGCTTGTTTAAAATGTTATCTTTCAAATGTATTTATAATCTTATATTTAATATATGTATAAAAAATCATATATTTGATATACATATATTAAATGACCTACACTGGTCGATATACCATAAAACCAAACCAAGCCGAACTATGGATAGATTGATAGATTAATCCCCCAGTCTCTTGGTTGAAACTGAAAGTAAAAAATTCCAAATCATATACACTTTACGTTTATGAAAAAAGTTTTAAAAAGCAAAATTATTTTGCTTTTTTCACAAAAAATTGAATGAATCTCATACGGATATGGGGTAATTCCCGTTGCGAAATGGCTAAAATGCTGATCTAAGCGAGTTTAAGTTGTTTACTATCCACCGAGAAATACACACACACACACACGTATATATATATATATATATATATATATATATATATATATATATATATATATATATATATATAGACTTTAGATGATCTTTAGCCAAAAAATTGAAAGAAAAAATAAACAGGGGAAGATTGGGTCTACAAATGAAGGAAGATCTATACATCTCTCTCTCTATCACACTTTATCTGTCAATCTGTGCATTTCAGTTTGTTTACTTCTTGTGTAGTAAATGCAATGTGTGAGAAAAGAGGATTCCTATGGTGTTGTGGTCAACCAGCTGGACTTAAACATCATGGTGAGCGAATTCAAACTCTAATCGCGCTATTACATTCACTTTCGACTTTGGGGAAAATATCAACCCTCTTATCCTCCTTTCAGTGAGTTAAATAGTAGAAAAATTCTTCTTTCACCAGAAGGGTTTTGGTACTAGATAATCCACAAATTAAACAAAGAAATCGAAAGAAACCTGATACAAGTGACACAAGTGAAGAAAGATCATCTGGTCAAGAAAATAAACTACTAAGCCCCTTTTGTTTTAACTGAATTCGAACCTTAATCTAAAGATTCAGGTTTGAATTTCTAGTGGTTATTACGCAACTCTCTCAGCCATTAGACAGGACGCCGATTCTAACCCTCATTAAAGCAACGATGAAGACAAAAAAAGTTTCTATAAAACGCGACGAATAATATCTGATTGAAAACTCGGCCTTGTTGATATCGGCGGATTGGCTTCAGGCTTTTATCATTCAGGCCATCAAAACACAAAAGGAAAAACTGGCGTCAAACGCATTTCTTATCTACTCATTTGATTTTACAAGCAAGTTGAAGAATAACAGAATTATCATCAAAAATCATTATGATATAATATAGCCGGGAACTTATACATTATTCTATCAAGACGAGTAACCTTAACATAATTTTTACTGCTACAAAGTTCTGGTTGATGTGTTCTCTGGACTTACTCAAAGGTCCCTTCTATTCAGTTGCCTTCGGGATGTTTCGAACCGAATTCCTCCATATCCCACGTTATCTATCAATCTATCTATCTCAGTGTGTTCCCCATTCTTTATCTATATATCTACCTATGTTAGTCAGTCAATATCTACCTTCGTAAGTGAGTTCCCATCTCTTTATCTTTATCATATCGACCAATGGTCATATTTATCTCAGTGTGTGTCCATCTCTCTCTGTTTTTGTCCCTGTCTGTCTCTCTGTCTCAGTCTCTCTCCACACACACACACACACACACACATATATATATATATATATATATTTTAGACTGTTCTTATATATTGATCTATCTATTGATCTATCTGCGCTTCGCATACAATATACATGTTCATACAATTATGTTAAATGAAATATATGAATATATATATATATATATATATATATATATAAGACTTAATTACTGTTATGTTATACACCACCAGCTTTTACATTAACAGTGCTCAATATTCACAAATAAAATTATATGTGTGTGTGTGTGTGTGTGTGTGTGTAAGAGAAATTTCATCTCATATGCGAAAACAAATGCTGACACCATACTCACTAGTCTGTGAACAGAGTTGACGGATACGCAGCAAAAATATTTTTAATAATAATTTAAATCTTTCTTAGAAATCCACTCAACTACTCCGTAGCCTTTTTTTTTTTGTGTTCTATGTTTCTTTAACAGCTGCCTGATTTTTAAAAGATTTGTAATTACAGAGATAAAGTTTTCTTTTGGTATACATCACTCACAACATAATTAAAGCGCAGACCCTGGTATGACTTGTAACCACACTATTATTCTATCTGCAAGAAACAAGCTCCGAAATAGGCTTGCTTTGATTTGGTTTCTTTATTTAATGGCATATAAACCTTCGTGGTTTATTTAATGCCAAAGTCATTCTTACAGAAGGGCAAAAGGTGTACTATCTAACCCTTAGTTGGGGATCTTACTTATTTTTACATGAGTTATTTTAAATCTTAAAAAGGAGACGCCGTTTAAGATTAACTTGACGAGGCAAGTTCAAATTCGTGATACGACTGCATTTTGTTACTTGGGGAAAAAATAAATCCGTCGTTTCCTTCAGCTACTAATAAATAACAGGAATGGCTGGGTTCATATTGTACTCCCTACATAATGGACTCGCCATCCTCCACACATACACGTCAACAGAGTATCAAAGGAGTTTACCAGACCCACGTAACACAATCATGTGTGATACCACTTGCATAGTGGACGGATAGTCACTACTCCACTGGACTCTCAGCTTCCTATTAACTAACTACTGTTTAACCAGGTTCAATTGTATCTTGTTTCCGTTACTTGAATATATATTTTTTTCTATCAACCTTTTTGTGTTCCCTGTGTCTTTCTTTTGCCAGCAAAACAACAGTTCATTACCCTTGGTTGTGCAACTATCACAGGAAAAGGAAAACATTGGGGATGACGCCCCGAATGCAGTGGGCCGTTGAGGGGAGCTTCTTTCTAGCCACTAATATGCCGACACTAATTCCCTCTACTTGGATAACATTTGTGTCATGAACAGAGAAGACCTGTCGTATTAGGCCGGCGGGTGAAGAGATCCAGGCACAGATCCATCGGTACTCTCTAGGTTGATGGATGCCTTAAGTATAAAATGTAAAAATATGTTTTAGATTGGACGGATACTTTCTAGCAAGAAATGAAGAGGGCATTCATTGTATACATATAGCCAATAGCTCTGCATGAACAGGATGTTATAGAGAGTAGAATATCTGAAAATGTTTAAAAGTCTGGGTGCAAATTGTAAATTTCATTATGAGAGTGATGAAAAACTGTAGAATACATATAACAACTGATGCTTTTCTTAAGAATTCAGTTTAAGAAGTAAACAAACCCTTTTTTATGCCTTTATCCAAACCCTTCACTCAACAAGGATGCGAAACAAGGTCCTTTTTTTAAGGAGAATTTAACAGGTTTGAATTCAGAATTTTCCTTCTCCTAGATCAGTTGCCAAACCAAGGCAGAAGAGTCCACTCTGGCCCGCTATTTTCCCATAGATAGAAGGGGAATAATTAGATTCACGCCTTTTTCAAGGGGATCAACACGATGGGAAATACAAACAGTACGCATTCGTACTAGGAAGGGCTCTAGTGTTGGGAACTATGAAATTAACCCAAGCAAAACTTATAAAATATGACTCATGTCATATGTCAAAGGGTCTCAAGGAATTGGCTTCATTTCACGCTGTTAAATCTCAAATAAAATTGCGAAAAACCAATCTTAAAAACTAATCAACGTAGTCAGATATATATACATATATATATAAGCCAGCTCGATAGATATTTTCCTTTATCGCAATAATTCCAGCTAATTTCGAACAACACAGCAAATGTTTATTCTTTATCGGTGATTAGTTTATTTACAGCTAAATAAAAAGAAAAAGGAAATACTCTCCAAGCGTACTAAATCCCAAATTAATGTGTTCCCAGTCATTTGACCAGGAAATTCTGTTAATTTAAATCAAGGACTTTTGGAAGAATTTATACTAACCAATCAAATTATTATTATTTCCTTTTTTAACACTAGTACCGCCCCCTAGCTTGATCCTGGGGCGCTATTCATGTAGTGTGTCTTGGGACAGAATAATCTAGTAGAACCCAACCCACTCTTGGTCTGTAACTGGTTTGAATTCAGGGTTTTTCTTCTTCATGACCGGTTTCCATACCAGGGTTAAAGAGCTCTTTTTACCCATACCTAAATGCTTCCAGCTTCATGAATATTCATGATTGCACCAAACTATGACTCCAATTACAATTTGACAATCAAACCGCATCACCCTTCATGCAGGTCAAGGGACGCTGTTTGCTGAGCTCTGCCACTAAGGCTAAAAAAATCAACTACAGAACCCAATCCAAACATCCAAGACTGACCAGTAAAAACTTACTTCTGCGCCAGCAATGGATGTCGTCCAGAGGACTTAACAAGAAATATGGAGACGCTGTTTAAAATTATCCGTGTGGATGGTGAGAGAGAACCAAGGGAATCCGTGCAGGCAACACGCCTTAATGAAGATGAGCTTATGATTTATTTTTCTCAACACCATCAAGCCTGTAAAAGGAAAGAGCGAGAATCAATAGAAATTGGGAAGAATTTTATTGCGGAAGTTTGCAACTCTTTATTGAAGATAACGTTGATAAGAGGTGTCCTCGTGGTGTAATGGTTAAAGCGCTGGACTGCGGAATCATAGTAAGCGAGTTCGTACTCCAGTCGCGCTATTACGTTCACTTTCGGGCAAATACCCTTGGGAAGGGTATGAATCCCCTTATCCTCCCAGCTATGGGTTAAATAGTACCTCTATTGTTTTTCTAGGAGAATGGCTTTAGCATTAAATAACCTACAAAGGTTGATATGCCATTAAACAAAGAAACCAAATCAAACCAAACCAAACAAGATTGATAGATTGGACTACTCGAAACCATATAACTTTGTGCAAACAAATAACTGTCATTATTTAGAATATTTGGACTATTGACTTTATTTTTTATTGTTATAATCATAGCAAGAAATATTCCCTATAACTTATAGCGCCTCTGGTGGTGCAATGGTTAGCAAGCTAAAGTAGTAAACCTACTCGAGTGAGTTCGAGTCTCATTAGGTGCCCCTTTCATATAGCCTTGTGCCACATCTAAGCAAAAAGCTAACTAAATTACTACTTACTTTAAATAAACACTTTACCTGGTCATGGTTAAATGAATTGGAACAGTTTACTCCTGTAGTTCAAATAAAGGGTTCAGTTCGAGTTTCTGTGTGGACTCCCGAAGTTCGACATGAAACACCAGAAGAAGACCGAAGGACATATCAGCTGAAACGTTGCGATCATATCAATAAATGACTCTTATTAGAAATAATAACTTGAAACCATATAATCATTAGTATTAGATAGGAATACATGAAACCATATAACTGTATGCAATTTATTTGTATAAAGAATAATTACTTGGTGCAATAATTGCTTACAAAAGATAACCATTATAAAACCATTTTGTTTTTAAAAGGTGTTGGAGAACCAACCAATCACCTAATTAACGAAACAAAACAAATGACTTAATTTGGCATTAGTTAGAATGTCAAGAATATTTGTTAATCCCACATTGTGATAAAGAAAAATTCCTATCATTTTGGCTATTCACAACACTTGCAGTTTAAAATCAATGACTATTTTGATAAATGAGATCGTGACATTTGTACGAGAACAAGAAAGTCACACTTAAATATAGAGCCAATGAAGGGGTTATCCAATATTCTTCAGATCTTCAGAAAAGGAACCTCACCAGTAGACACAGTTTAGTGACATAACTAGGACACTCCTTTTGGGTGAAGTTTTTCTCTTCTGCAGGGGATACAAACAGTGTATTCTAAACCCAGCCAATGGGGTGTATAAAAGATTAGAGAACATTTCTAAATAAAAATGAAACAAAAGTGTAAGAAGGTAATTTTAAAAAAATCTCAATAAAGCAGATACTAAAAATGCTAAAAGAAATTTTGGCTACACAAAGTTTATAGTTAATGACTATTTTGAAAAGTGAGATAGTGACACCTGTACAAGAGAAAGAAAGTCACGCTAAAATATAGAGCCAATGTTTCTATGTCAAGAATTAAGTCTTAAGATGTAAAGATAAAAAAAGGTTTGTCTATCTCAATCCACTTCCCATTTCATTTAACTGGTGTTACACTCACAGTTGCTTTAGCACTTTACTGATATCAGTCTTTTTTTAAAAATTGGCCTAAAAGCAAACCATTATTTAACAATATATCAAAGAAAAACGCAAACAGAACATAGAATGTTTCAAAGAACTTGGTTTCTTTGTTTAATGGCATATCAAGCTTCGTATGCAATTTAATGTAAACGCCATTCTCACACAAGAAAAGAAATGATAGCTAGAAGTGGGTGAAGGGGTTCATTTATTTATCAAGGGTATTAGTCTGAAAGTAATCGTAAGAGCGCGTCTGGAGTTCGAACATGATTACTTTGTGGCTGCAACTAAGCGCGTTTGCCGTTACGCCACGGAGAGTCCCACTTCAGAAAATTAATATAATTTTAGTTGTACAGGGCTTTTAAGAAAAATTGATATCATTTCATCTCCTTATAATTTGATTCTCGTTCAAATGATCTTCCATTTTAACAGCATGTTATAGGGGGTGTCCACGTGGTATAATGGCTAACGCGCTGGACTGCGAAATTGAATGTAGGCGAGTTCGATCACCAGTCCCGCTATTACGTTCACTTTTGGACAAATACCCTTAGGAAAGGTATGAACCCCCTTATCCTCACAGCTATGGGTTAAATAGGATCACTATTGTTTTTCAAGAAGAATGGATTAGTCATTGAATGATCCAGGAAGATTGATATGCTACTTTGTTCAATTTTATTGTTGAAGATAGGAATATTTATAATCATATTATTTGCATAAAAGTAGTTACAAGAGACTAGTGTTCGTCAATGGTCCGGGAGACTCCCAGGTCGAGTCATGCCAAATACTCAAAAAATGGTACCTGATGCTGCTTTGCTTAACACTCACCACTATAAAATGAGGATCAAGGGTAAAGTGGAGCAATCAACAGAATGGAGTAGCGCTCTCCCCTACACCTCCGTGTTGTAGATATTGAAAAGGGAGCATTCGGGTAACCCTCGACTAAGGTCACCAACTTACCTTTTTTATTATTTAATCATTAGAGTTTTTCACATGGTCTTTCACTGGAGTTTGAGTGACAGCAAATCTCAAGTCACCAGGATTCTTCTCAGTATTCGGGCGGTTCTTAATAATGTAGTAGTTTGGACGGTCTCCACTCGTTCGCCAACTTCCATGTCCTCCAGTCCCTCTAGTAGTCATTTAGTTACTGTTCCAAACGTACCAATTACAATTGGTATAATTGTCCCCTTCAGGTTCTATAGTTTTTTTCAATTCCCTAGCAAGGTCGAGGAACTTACCCTTCTTTTCACATTCTTTCAGTTTTATTCTGTGGTCAGCCGGGACAGCACAGTCGATAATTTTGCAAGTTCTCTTCTATTTTTGTTGTTGTTGTTAATTATTATAAGGTCTGGTCTTCTGACCGAGATTAGGTGATCTGTGTGTATGTTAAAGTCCCATAGGAGTTTATGTGTTATTTTTTAGGACAGGTGCTGGGTTGTGGATATACCATTTGTACGTATGGTCAAATTTAAATTTCTTGCACATATCACTTCATTCTATTTTTGCCCGCCAGTTTATTCTAGCAGTCTTTCTCGTAAGTGTGTGAGTGACAGTACATCTCCTCGTGTCTCCAGAACATTTCTAAGTATTCTAATTGATTTTACCAATGCTGTGGCCTGGATGGTATTGATTCTTCTTCTGATCTTCAGTTCCCATAATCTCTTTTCCAGGTTATAGGCACCGTTCCAAATGCTCCAACTTCAGTTCTTATCGCTGTCATCTTCATGTTCCACAATTCTTTCCGGTCTCTGGCATCGTCCGAGTATGTATCTATCTTTTCGTTTTCTTTTATTTTCCTTCTATGGTTCGGAAAAAGAGGGGGGCAAAATTAACAAAATGGCAATTTTTTTCTCAAAAAAATCTCAAAATCTGAGAGAATTATATGTCTCATTTTCTTGGAGGAATTCTGGTTTGTACATATACTATTTCGTAATATTTGCACCTTCTTCTTCTTCTTCTTCTTCTTCTTATTATTATTATTATTATTATTATTATTATTATTATTAATGTTATTATTATTGTACTCCTTTGAGAGCTTTCCAGAGCAGCATTAGCCGATGATCTCCGGTCACTGAATGACAACAAGTCTCCTCAAGTAACCGGGACTCTACTCAGTATTCTAGCCGATCTTAATAATGCTGTAATTTGGCTGATCTCCACCCGTCTTATTATTTCCAATTCCTCTTTGGTGACTGTTCCGAGCGCACTGATTACAATTGGTATTACCATCATTTTCATATTCTTCTCTAGCAAGGTCCAGATACTTATTATTATTCTTATCATTTTAATTATTGTACACCTTACGAGTTTTCCACACCAGCGTTAGGTAATGGTCTTTCGCTGAAGTTTGAGAGACAGCAAATCTCCTCAGTTCTCCAGCGCTATTCGAGCCGATTATAACGAAGCTTTAGTTTGGAGGGTCGCGAATCGTTCTCCAATTTCCAACTTTCTATTCTCTAATCCAAGCCTATAGGCACCGTTACAATTGAGCCAATTACAATTAGTATCACCGTCACCTTTCTTAGTTCTCTTGCAAGGTTCAAGCATTTTTCTATTCTTCCATTTTCTTTGATTTTCACTTTGTGGTCCACCGAGACGGCACATTCGACTAAATGGAATGTTTGGTTTGGTTTGGTTCCTTTGTTTAATGGCATATCAACCTTTGTAGGTTATTTAATGCCAAAGCTATTTCCCTATAAAAACAGTAGTGGTACTATTTAACCCATAGCTGGAAAGATAAGGGGTTTCATATCTTTCCCAAGGGTATTTGCCCGAAAGTGAACGTAATAGCGCGACAGGAGTACGAACTCGCTTACTACGATTCCGTAGTCCATCACTTTAACCATTACACCACGAGGACACCCACTCGACTAAATGGAAAGCTCTTTCTTTTTTTTTTTTTTCTCTCTCTCACTTATTATTTTATTTTATCTTATTATCTCAAGGTCTGGTCTTCTGGCCAGGATTAAGTGATTTGTTTCTGTCTGAAAATTCTAAATAACTTTCTGCATCTCTTTCTCTAAGATGGATCCTAGTTTTTTGCATGTACCATTTGGTAGCATCGTCAAATTTTACTTTCATGCACAATTACGCATGAATCGTTTATTTCGTAATTATCATTTAGTAAAAGTTAATGTCGTAATTTACAAAGCTTTTTGCTTAGATATGGCACAAGGCCATATGAATGGGGCACCCAAGAAGACTCAAACTGACTCATGTAGGTTTGCTAGTCTAGCTTGCTAACCATTACACCATCCGAGGCACCATCATAGGAATTACAGTTAGGGTACCATCTTTGGGTCAAATATATGTTTGAAAATTATCAATGTCTGAGAGGAATATAATTGTGAACAAATTATTTGTATTAAGAATAATTACTTGAAGCTATAATTGTTTTCTAAGGATTATCATCATTAGTCACTTGAAACCATATAACTGTATCCAAATAATTGATCATTATTAAACAGATATTGTTACTTTAAACTGTGTATTAAATTGTGTATAGATTATTAGAATATGATAGGAATACTTGAAAATTTACAACTGTGTGCAAATTATTGGTATTTGGAATATTGTCTATAATTGTTTACAAACAGAATATTAAATACAATTTCTTTAAAAATGCAATTTACAAATGAATGCAATGGATCATTAAGAATATAGTCATGATTCCAATGTAACATTTTACAAATGGGTTAAATTTTGGCATTAAATGACCCATAGTCATTTTTTTAGTGTTGATATTCTTTTAAACAATAGTCAGGTTTTGGTTTGATTTTTGTAGATGTAGAGAATGAATAGACAACTTTTAAACTGAATGCAGAGGTTTCCAGAAGATCACTTTAGTTAAGCAACAATGAGTCTTCTTAATAAGCAACATAGATCCTATAAGCTCCCTATGAATAAGACTAAACTAGTAAATGTCAACTGGAACGATCTATTCCCAGTGGAAAGTAGGGTTCCCGCTAGACTTTAAAAGTTAAGCAGTGATGAGTTTGTTCTGTACTTAGATGAGTTGGTTGGTTGGTTGGCTTTACGGCGTATCTACCGTTTTCGGATCATTTAATGCCGAATTAGGTAATTTTGATAAAAGTTTCAAACAATTCAGTTTAGTATAAGTATAGTTTTTTTTTCTTTACACACCGTTAAATGTCAAAAAAGTTCTATTCCAAACAATACAGTTTAGTATAAGTACACAGTTTAAATGTTAGAACAATTCTATATCAAACAATTCAGTTTAGCATAAGTATGCAGTTTAAATACACAGTAAAATGTAAAAGTAAAGTTGGCGACCTTAGTCGAGGGTGACCCGAGGCCTCCCTTTTCAATAACTACTACACCGAGGTGTAAGGGAAGGCGCTTTTCAATTCCCAGGATTGCTTCTCTTTACCCTTGATCCTCACCTTATAGTGCTGAGTGCTTAGCAAGGCAGTATCAAGTACCATTTTTGAGTCTTTGGTATGACTCGGCCTGGAATTGAACCATTCTACTCATTTGGTCAATTAAACGTGAAACCAATGAATTTCAAACAATTCAGTTTAGTGTAATAACACAGTTTAGTTCTATTTGACCCATAAATAGGACTCTATCAGGTGTTACCACTCCGGGCCAGAGTGGACCTGGGAGCAATGGCAGGGAAGAGGTACTCTGCATTCTCCAAAGCTCCAGCATTACTGGAGCCTCACTGTCAAAGTGTTCAGTGTCATAACAGGATACTCATTTGGAGAGTTTTACCCCTCTGTAGAGATGCAGTCAATGTATTTTTCTGCTCCAGCCGACTGGGCCAAACTTAGATTGGTATTTCACTTGCGAACTTATTAGTGTCGTTCTTCTATGGACCCCTACACATGGACCGGCGAGTATTGGCTGACTGGCCAGAACTCATTTAAATCCACTCTGTGCAGACATAGAACGCAGTTTAGAAAATCTGCAGGGAGCAATGTATGATAGGGACGGATGGAGAGAGAGAGAGAGAGAGAGAGAGAGAGAGAGAGAGAGTCAGGAAAATCTGCGCTAACAGTGCGACTGGATGATGATGAAGATGAAGATGATGAAGAAGACAATTCTGACTCATAAGATGTGATTAAGCAATGAACTGGAAAGGCATCTGCTGAGTTTTGACACAAGGCCAGGATTGGGATGCACACAGTGAGAATCAGACTCACTAACATTGCACTACAAGAGTCGCGCTGAAATAAGCATCTAAGAAATTGACATAACTTGTGACGGAACATCTGAACCAGATCGGTCCCGAAAAAAACATAAATCTCTCTAGTCGTGGTGAGGCTACTCATGTCGCATGCCACTCCAGGTCTATAACAAGTTTGAATTTAGAGTTTTCCTTCTCCTAGATTGGATGCCATACCAAAGTTGAAAAGCCCAATCTGGAGGAAGATTATTTGGATTCATTTCTATCCCAAGGATATTAACACTATGGTAAATTCAGATTGCCTTGTTTAGGATTGCAAGTCAGGAAAAGAGTCTACTTTTTACGACGATACCCATTGTGCTACAAGCTCTAAAAAAACAAACAAAATCTAGATAAACAGAAAAACCTTTATTTCATAGCTAATTTTTGTTGGAATTCAGAATACCTTTATTTACTCGGCCATTCAGTCAGATCTTTTAAATATTGATATTCAATGGTTTTTTGATAGGCATATACACGAGTTATCTTTTCCTTACTTCTTTTTTTTAAATAAAGTTCTCATCATTGAAACTTGCTCCCACCTAAATGTCTAACAATAAAGGGATTTTCTGTAGCTCCGGCTTTTTTTCTTAGGGAAAAACGAGAATCAATAAGAGCTAAAAAGAAGAACTTTTTATATATTTATGCCAATTTATTCTATGTTACACAGGGATAGCAATTCATTTTTGGGTTGCAGAGTTTGGTCATAAATAAGGATTAATAATATACGTTTTCATTTTAAAATACACGGATACATATCAAGATAGCTATGAACAAATTTGGATAGATCATGACCAGAATATATATATATATATATATATATATATATATATATATATATACAGAGAGAGAGAGAGAGAGAGAGAGAGAGAGAGTGAGTGAAAGAGAGAGAGAGAGAAAAAAGGAGGGAGAGAGTGAAAAATATGAACGGACTGAGATAGATAGATAGATAGATAGATAATGCTATGTGTGCAAGACATATATATAGAGAAAGAGCGAGAGAGAAAGAGAGATGTGGTATATAGCTGTGTGCACACATGCGTCGACCTCAGTAAATGGCTCAGTTCCGCTCCTGTCCCAATTAAGCGGATGTTCTTCGTATACATTTACCTACTTGATAAGAGATTTCGAGCGGTCTAAGTAAGGTAAAAAGAAATACTTGGAACCAGACAACACCAGTTAACCTTCTTGATACATGCACATTACGTAATAATATACATACATACAGATAGATAGATAGATAAATAGATAGATGGATAGATAGATATGGGTGTGTGCATATGAGAAAGAGAAGGGGGCAGGAGGAAAGAGAGAGGGGGTCTGGAGGGGTTCTGTAGCTGTGTGCACGCTTGCGTCGGCATCTGTAAACATGATTTGCAGTCAAAGGCGGCCCTTATGGGCTTCATTTGAAGTCTCCAACATCAAAGTGGAAATTCTGTTTACTGGCTAGTCTGTCGCCAGAGATGTCTACCCACAGCCGTAAGGACGGTGGGGGCAAGAGAGGCTGACTCGTTTCGGCGGTTAGCTGTTAGATTTTTTTTTCTGTCCCGTTTGGTCTAGCTTGGCCCCTCTCATCGCTCAAGTTCCTCAATAAATGGGTCTGCATTCGGGTATTGACGTAAAAAGAAACTGGAGGTTTCAAAGTATCTCATTTTTAAGCAAATTAATTTCACCAGGAATTCATTCGGTGATTTTTGTTGTGTTTGTTTTCGTTTTCGGTTTTGTTTTGTTGAAAAAAAAGAGAGCCAATTGGAGAATGAGACGGTTATTTTAAGATCTTCAATTAAATTTTTAGAAAAATGCTGAGAATAATCAATATATCGACGACCACCTGAAAATCTACACCACATGAATGTAGATCATCAATTCTTTCTTTCTTTCTTTCTTTCTTTCTTTCTTTCTTTCTTTCACCCTCCCCATATATATATATATATATTCATATTCATATATATATATATATATATATATATATATATATACATATATATATATATATATATATGTGTGTGTGTGTGTGTGTGTGTGTGTGTGTGTGTGTGATTCTGTTCATCTATCTATCTATCTATCTATCTATCTATCTATCTATCTATCTATGCCATTTTGTTCCCATATCTCGCTAGGTAGCTAACTACGTAATGCTATCTATCTATCTATCTATCTATCTATCTATCTATCTATCTATCTAATTCCCTTAATCTATCTATCGATCGATCGATAGATATTACTCTGTTAACATATCTACCTATCTCATGCCATTTTGTTCCCATATATCGCTAGCAAGCTACGTAATTCTACCTACCTTCCTACCTATCTATCTATCTATCTATCTATCTCATTTTAATCATATATCTATCCAGCTAACGATCAATCGATCGCTAAGTCTTGGTTCATTTTTATCTAACTTTCATATCTCATGTGCAAAATTATTCATTTTAATCTTAGTCTGATGTGCACACGTACATTTATACATACATAGATACATACCTATATATATATATATATATATATATATATATATATATATATATATATATATATACAAACACACACACACATATATATATATTTAGAAAGTGAGAGATTTAGTATCTCTCTCTCTCTCTCACTCCCTCTCTCTCTCTCTCAATATATATACATAAATATATGAACTGACAAATTTATTTTCTCCCCTCCCCCTATCTCTCTCTCTACCTATATATATATATATATATATAGAGAGAGAGAGAGAGTGAGAGAGAGAGTAGTTATGCATATATATATATATATATATATATATATATATATATATATATATAGATAGATAGATAGATAGATAAGAAAGGGTATGATGAGAGATAAACGCACGATTGTTTTCCAGATACGTATGTCTAGATATATGGACACGTTTATGTATCTTTTTCCCCGGTATTTTTTTCACTCTTCTTATATCTATTAATCTCTCTCTCTCTCTCTCTCTCTCTCTCTCTCTCTCTGAACGCACGTGCGCTTATAAGTGATCCTTGTCAACCTGGGTTCGAGGAAGACTTAAATATCTGGAGACAACGTCTACTCAAAATGAGTGTGGACTTGATTCCCGCGTCTCGAAACTTGTAAGAAAAACAAATATGTCGGCTGATTATAACATCTGCCCGTCAGGGCATATTGCTTGGTGTAATAGTCTGTAAGCAACGCCTGTAAATCATTATTAGTGGGTTCGTTTCCCGTTAGGTGCTCCATATTTATGGCCGTGTGTCAATACTAACTCAAGTTCAGCAAACAACCAGAACATCTGCCAGTATTTTGTAGTTTTTTATAGTGGTGTTTCAATCCACCAATAGACCTTGTGAGAATAGTTATATATATATATATATATATATATATATATATATATATATATATATATATATATATATATATAGGAAAAACTGTTAATGAATCGAAAGTATGAAAATGTACAACAATAAAAAATCTAAGAATGCTTATTATTAGCCAACATTAAACGTTTCATATTTTTAGGATCTTTATTTTCACGTGGAAGTTATTAAATGAAACGAAAAAGATAATCAAGTTTTAAAACATTCCATTTTTGTTGGTTGCGTTCTGTTTTAAATTTCTGTGATGGATTAGTATTCGAAAATTTATTGAAAAAATAACAAATAAAAAGACATTATCTATATACCTAAGTTAATACGGTATTTAGTTTATGTCTCTATATATCCGTCTTTATCAATGTCAGTCTGCTTCTTTCTATCTATCTCAGTCTGTTTGATCAAACAATCTATCTGAGTATTTAGAAACAATGAAAGCTAATTATTTTAAATTTGGGATTTTGTAACATTTCAGCACTAATCTGATTAAGCTTTTAACGTTTGCAAATAATTCATTTAATTAAATCATCCTCTAAAATTCTTATGTTTGTACATTTACGTATATATATATATATATATATATATATATATATATATATATATATATATATATATATATATATATATACAAAAGAAAAGATGAATGAGAAGACAAACTTTTCTTTTTAATTCCTGATTATTTTCTTCTTGAAACAATTCTTAACCCGTTGGGATCAGAAGAAAATATTTTTCAAGACATATTCCATCTTTTTTAAAAGATTTGCGATGCCAGAAAAGGAGGGAGTAGAATTAATTGTTAACTTAGTATAAATATTCGTTATATATATATATATATATATATATATATATATATATATATATATATATATATATATATATATATATTCGTAAAAAGATACATATATACGTACATGCATGCGTATGAGTGTGTTTGTGTGTGTGTTTGTGTGTGTATCCATGTGATTGTGCTAACCATTCCAGCCGAGCAGAATACGACATAATTTTTAAGCGAGGTTATAAAGTTTGGAAATTCAGTTTCCCTTCTCCTAGACTGGTTGCCACATTTAATGGGGATGGGGAAAAGAGTTGGATGCATGAACCTCCTAAGAGTAGAAATGGTATGTGAAACATAAACAGCCTCGTCCGAGTTTTGAACGCGGCTTGTCCGTTAACATTTCTCATGACTACAGCAATTATACAACGAATTATATATATATATATATATATATATATATATATATATATATATATATATATATATATATATATATATATATATATAAGGAAGATGAAGAATACCATGAAACGATATATATATATATATATATTTAATTTTTTCTTTTTTTACAGTATTCTTAATTTTCATCAAATTTATCCGAAGAGTTTTCTGAAATTATATAAAAGAAATTAATATATAAAAGAAATTAATATATATATATATATATATATATATATATATATATATATATATATATATATATATGTATATATATATATATATATATATATATATATATATATATATATATATATATATATATATTTCTTTTATATAATTTAAAAAAAAACACTTCAGAAAAAATTGAGTATTTAGATAAGTTATGGATAATTTCTTTTCTCCCATTGAAAAGAAATATGTTGAAAATATCAATTTTTGGGAGTGTTTCCTTAGCGATTATAAAATGGTTCTTAAGTTTTATTTTATCAACATCCAGTTTGATATTTTTTCCATCAATTTATAAACTTATTATTATGGACCAATTGAATCCATTTCAACCAATCAATCAATCAATAGAAATATAATTCGAGGAAAATTATGATTCGGTATAAAAATAAGAGAAACAATATGAAAAAATACAACCCAGAAATTAAGACTTAAAAATTAATCAGAATTAAACTATTGTGCCTTTTGATAATTAAACAATAATGCCGAACTAAAATTGAAGAATAACGCCAAACAAAAATTAAATTATAATGGCGAACAAAAATTAAACAATACTGCCATATATATGAAAAATCCATTATTATAACTGAACAATAATAGCTTAAAAATGAAACAATGAGGCCGAACAAAGATTAGACACTAAAGCCTAAATAAAATAGAATAAAACGAGGCTTAACAACAATTTAGCAGTAACGTCTAAATGACGTAAAGCAATAATGTCTAACTAGAATTAAACAAAAAAGACTAACTAAAGTAAAACAAAAATACCTGAAAAGAATTAAATGAAAAAATTCTAAAAGAACGAAACAATATTGCCCAACTAAAGTTAAACATATTATGAGTGAAATTAATCCAAAATGTACCATTTCGGAATTAAACAACCATGACTTATTCAAAACAACGATTATATATGAACGGAAATAAAGTGATAAACAAAAAAGAGAGAGCTGGCAGGATTGCGGACATTGCTGTCCCGGCTGACCACAGAGTAAAATTGAAAGAATGCGAAAAGAGAGATAAGTACCTGGACCTTGCTAGGGAACTGAAAAAATGTGGAATATGAGACTGTCCAAACAACAACATTGTTGACATCGGACAGAATACTGAGAGGAGTCCCGGAGACGTGAAGAGATTGCTGTCACTCAAACTCCAGTGAAAGACCATCAGCTAATGCTGATGTGAAAAACTCTCGAAAGGGTAAAGAAAAGTTAACATTTGTTGTAAAAATTTAATTCATACAACATCAAACTTTAAAAATAATAATAAGAAGAAATGGTTTACCATATATATATATATATATATATATATATATATATATATATATATATATATATTTGTATTTACATATGTATTTACATATGTATATATATGGAGTGAGAGAGAAAGAGACAGAGAGCAAGAGAGAGGGAAAGAGAGAGAGACGGGGATTGCATTAGAGAAATATCTATATATATATATGTACAAAATTATCCACATTTTTGACAATGATGAGTATATATAGATCTGTGTCTAATCATCAGCAGAAATGCCCCAACTTCCCACACTCATATATTCTTACAAAATTATATATGTATTTATTGCTGTATCTATATATATATATATATATATATATATATATATATATATATATATATATATATATATATATATATATATATACTTACATATACATATACATATATATATATATATATATATAATTTCACCCCTGGCGACCTCGGAGGGTTATTTCCTGGGAGGGTCCCCGTTTTAAAGTGATATGGATTCGCATCCTGCCAATGCAGGGTGGGGGTAGCGTATATATATATATATATATATATATATATATATATATATATATAGAGAGAGAGAGAGAGAGAGAGACAAACATACACACACACACACATATATATATATATATATATATATATATATATATATATATACGTACGACATGAAACAGAGTTCATCCCAAATCGTTTTATTACAGTTATCAATTCGCACCATCTTTGCCTCCAAAATCATGGCGTTATGTCACACTTAGGTAAGTTAAATGAAGATTTTTTTTACATGTTAAGTTTAATTTTCCGATGTTGTAGAGTATAACTTTTAGTGAATAGTCGATTCTTTAATATCTTTGCGTCTATCTGTCTGTTCATCTTGCAGATATATATATATATATATATATATATATATATATATATATATATATATATATATATATATATATATATATAACTCTTTTCTTTTAAACCGAAGATATTTCAGAAATATTATACAGTCGAAACAGATATTATTACTTATAATTAATAAGTAAAAATCTACTGCATTAGAACCCATTAAAATCAAGTAAAAACGAAATACACCCCTCTTATATATATATATATATATATATATATATATATATATATATATATATATATATATATATATATACAATCTTATTAACAATATGTATTACCAATGAACATAGATTTAGATGAATAGATACACTCACGTTTCACTCGATACGAACTTCATCTGTGCCCTGTATAGAAATTTAAATACTGACAACTAATGAATGACCAATATTTGTTATTGTATGACATTTTCAAGCAATATCAATATTTGTTATTGTCATTTTAAGCGGGTAACGTGGAATTATTGGTTTATTTTAGGGAATATTTATCCGGAGATCCTGATCGCTAACAGCAAAAATATGAAGGCATTTTAGAATACTATAAAGATGAAATATATTTCCAATTGAACAGACTGTCCTTTATTTTAAATGCTTAATAATTCGAAAAGCATATCTAATTTTGAAGTAAATTTATTTTTGTCTGAACAAAACAGATTCTAGGTTGGTTACAGTAACAGGTATTCCTTAGTGTTCACCCATCTAAGTATAGAGCAGAGTTATCTCAGCCTAACTTCGGTAATCTGACTGATTTGCCTACTCCTCTAAAAAGCAATATGAAATCGCCTTTTCGATCACCTTGTTCAATTTCGCAAATGATATTTTAGGATATAAAAAATAGTATTTTTTCATTTAAAAATACCATTTTTTTAAAAATTGTTTTCAGAAATTTATCATTCATAAGTATTAAACATTTAACCGTAGAATTGCTATGTCTTCATTAGAGTTCAAGTGATAACAACGCAGATAATTTCTTCTGGACCTTCCTATGTATTCTAGCCGAAACCAACATTTCTATGATCTGGATGGTTCAAATTTCAATCTTTTTCTCCAAGCTTTTTGGGATTTTTCTAAGGTTACAAGCAATGTTTCTGTATAATCGTTTTCATATTCTATCATTTTTCTAGCTCTCAAACAAAGTATAAGTATTTATCTAGTTTTTCGGTTCACTTTAAATTTTGTCCCCGATTAAAATTGAATAAAAGTATTGTTTCTTTATTTGTTGTTGCTGTTTTTTTTAATTAATTTTCCTGTTTTTAATTCTCAAAACAATGCGTTAAGAAATTGCCTGTTGAAAATACTTAACAGAATTATCTATCTATCTATCTATCTATCTATCTATATATATATATATATATAAAAGTTGGAGACTGTAGTCAAGGGTGACCCGAAGGATCCCTTTTCATTAGCTATTAGACCGGTGTGTAAATGAGCGCACTACTCCTTTACTCTTGATCCCAACTTTATAATGCTGAGTGTTAAGCAAAGAAGCATCAAGTACCACTTTTTGAATCTTTGTTATGACTCGACATGGGATTGAACCCTGGTGTCCCAGTCTCAAATCCTGGTCTCAAATATATATATTTGATATTAAATATCTTGACATTTATTATATTCTTTTGATAAGTATTATTATCATTATTATTATTATTATTATCATTGGTTTTACACTGAACTTTTAGTGACAGTATATCGCCTCAAGTCTCCAGGACTCTTCATAGTATTCTGGCGTATCTTAATAATGCGGTTGTTTTGTTATTATAATTATTCACTATTTGAGAGTTTTTCAAATCAGTTTTAGCTGATGGTTTTTCACTGGAGTCTGAGTGACAGCAAGTCTCCTCAGGTCGATAGGACTCTTCTCAATATTCTGGCCGTTCTCAACAATGTTGTAGTTGGGATGGTCTCTACTCATCCTCCAAGTCCTCCAGTCCCTTTAATAATCCTTTGGTGACTGTACCAAAAACAACAATCACGATTGGTATAAACGTTACTTTCATTTCCAAAGTTTTTTCAATTCCCTAGCAAGGTCGAGGTACTTATCCTTCTTTTCATTTTCTTTCACTTTTATACTGTGGTCAGCCGAGACAGAAAAGTCCACATTTTTGCAAGTTCTCTTTTTTTTTTTGTTGACTATTATCAGGTTTGGTCATCTGGCCAAGATTAGGTGATTCGTCTGTTTGTCAAATTCCCATAGGATTTTATTATTAGTATTTTTATTATTATTGATTAATCAATTGATTTTCAAATATATATATATATATATATATATATGTGTGTGTGTGTGTGTGTGTGTGTGTGTGTGTGTGTGTGAGTGAATACAGAAGCTGAAAAAAAAAATTATATTCAGAGGATACATTCCCATTTCAGAGCAGAGTGTTGTGCCATTGTTTAATTATTTGTTTTCTTTATTAAACGATCTTTAGAGTGATGACTGCACACAATGTTTCATTTTTTTTTTTTTTCTAAATTTCAGTTGAGACATTGTAGACCATGATAGAGCACACTTTCGATGTGAATTTTTGTTAGCAAAAAATGAAGGTCAAAACGGCAGTCTATCATGGTTTGGCTTGCATATCAACATTTCTGGGTTATTTAATTCCAAAGTTATATTTATAGAACATCAGTCGTACTAATTTACCCAAAGCTGGGAAAATAAAACGCTTTAAATCTTTCCCAAAAGTGTTTGCCCGTAAATGAAAGTTTCTAAATTGAATATATATATATATATATATATATATATATATATATATATATATATGAAGAATGTAGAAAAGTATATATATATATATATATATATATATATATATATATATGAAGAATGTAGAAAAGTATATATATATATATATATATATATATATATATGCATGCTTTTCTAATTTCTTCATATATATATATATATATATATACGATTAAGATATAATATAGAAATTAATCACGTCTTGAATTTTAACGATTCCTATCTGTTAGTTTATATATAAAACGTCGGATGAATTTATTATTATTTCCCACCACAATACTATCAAACAGACCCTGATTTTCCAATTTATCCCTTCATTTAGTCTAATTCGTGCAAAAAAGTTACAAAACCCTTTATTCAAAATAATTTGGCTTCATTGCTGATAGATAGATAGACAGATAGATAGAAAAGGCCGTGAAAAAAAGTAGATTGATATTGATATTAATAGATACTTGTATTATGGAATAAGTTGATATCCACAAAAAAAGATACAAAAATGGATGTGATATGATTCTTTTTAAGAAACACGTTTTATTTCCGACTCTAATTACATCACTCAGATTTGAAACAGAATATCTCCAACGGAAATAAAACGCTTAATTTTTTTTTCTTTTCATTTAACGAGTATAAAATTCAATTAAGATTCTTTACTTAATGACACACCAACTTTCTTAGGTTATTTAATGCCAAAACCATCTTTCTAGAAGAAAAAGTCGTGATACTATATAACTCATATAACTCAAATGGTATTTGTCCGAAACGAACGTAATCGCGACTGGAATTCGAACTTGTTTTCTACGATTCCGTTACCCAGTGCTGTAACCATTACATCACGAGGACCCGACCCGAAAATTAATTCAAATAAACATCACATTTTCAAAAGCCTTGGTGAAGGTTTAATGTTTTTCTGTTTAAAAAAACCGCAACATATTACGTTGGCAGTAATTCAAGCCATACATAAAATCACCACCAGAAGAATTATTTTTTTGTATTTGTACATTTTCATATTATAGCCTCATTTTTGTGGAGGCACCCGTGGTGTAATGGTTATCGTCGTAGGAAATGGACACGGTGACACGAGTTCAAATCCTGGACGAGACTGATTGCATTTCACATAGCACTTATACCCTTGGGAAATGTATGAATCCAATTATTCTCCCTCAAGCTATGGGTGAATAGTAGAACAGACTGGGTTCTTGGAGAGGCAACTAGTCTAGGAGAAGGAATACTCTGAATTCAATCCTGTTAAGCTCCGCTTAAAAATTGACCTTGTGTCATATCCTGCCGGAGGGGTGGGTAAATATGATTACAGCCTCATTTTATATGAGCGATACAATCAAAATACCCTAAGGGTATAAATGACTTTCAAGTATAATCTGTTATTGAATGATAATTTCATGGGGTTTGTTACACGCTGAAAATCATTGGTAGTGTACTAAATTCACCATATAGGGAGAAATCAATGAAATATTAATTAGAATGTTTCAGCTCTACCTAAATAGAATCATCAATATTTTCATTGAGCACCGCTTCAATTGGAACCCTACAGCTTCACGAGTCGTCTATTGAAATAAGCATAGAATGATAGACAACAAAAACGTAATAAATCATAAAAGTAAAATTATATTTTTTCTGCAATATATATATATATATATATATATATTAGTTTTATATATATTTAATAGCATGGAGATTATCTGCGACCACTGGATTCATGTCGTCTTTATTACGGCAATCATCAGACAGAGATGAAACCAGTGGTCGCAGATACGCATCTTTGATACTGAATATATATATATATATATATATATATATATATATATATATATGAACAAATACATATTTATTATTTATTATATTATGTAATAGCTCTATCAAAGATATTGAGCACTCTCCAAATTATACCGAGTGAGTTAGTTACAACCATATACTGTTGTAATATATATATATTGCCCAGTTAGCTAGGACAGTAGAATGCACCGACCGCTTCTCTGCAGAGGGGTAAGACTACCCCGACGCGAGTCCTGGATATGGTACTAAACTACCTGAAGGTGAGGTTCTAGTAATATTGGAGCTTTGTGGGATGCAGAGTACTTCTTCATTGCTATCACTCCCAGGCCAGGAGTGGTAGCATCTGATAGGGTCCAACCTTGGGTCAAATAGAATTAGACTATGTACTTATGCAAAACTGAATTGCTTGAAATATAACTATTTTGACATTAAACTGTTTGTAAACAAAAACTACACTTATACTAAACTGAATTGCTTGAAATTTAATTTTGCCTCAAATAATGGTTGATACATCGTAAAGCACATCAACCAACCAACCAGCCATATATTCGAAGATCATTAAATAAGTTTCCACACTTTTTTAGTATGGGCACTTTTATTGATAGTACACACATGAAACTCTAGTCCCCTTCAAAGTCATCTCCTCCGGTTGCAATGCACTTGTTGTATCGTTCCAACAACTTCTGGAAGGCCCCATGGAAGTCCTCTTGTGCGAGCGTGTCATTTTGGTCAAATAGTCTGTGAAAATGATGGAGTTGTGGACTGGTGCATTGTCCTGGTGGAAATGCCACTGACCCGATTTGAAGAGTGCTGGCCTCTTCCGTCAGAATCTCTTCATAAACTCCCGTAAAACCTCAACATAGTACCCCTAACCCTTTGCCCAATTAACTCAGGTTTTCTGACTTGCTTACTCCTCCCACACCTCTCATCATCCCTCACAGACTCCCTACCTCCCTTTAATCTCTTATGCTACTCAAAAACTGATGCTCGATTAATGCAAGATGCTCCAAAAGCAGTCTGAAGTATTCCATACGTTTCTGTGGCATTTTTTATATATATAAACAGTGCTTGATATTAGTGTTAGAGCCTATACATCTATATGCTATGTGACTATTACCAGACGTAAAGGATATATGACAATAATATAAATGAAACAATTAATCTGATAATAATCACTATCAGTAGTTTTATCTATTCATTTTTGAAGCCAAAAGAGGACGTAAGTTCGAATCACACCGGAAGCGCTCTTTTATTTATGTCTCAGACTCTGTGTTTCACATTGATGCAGAAATTACGACTCAGGTCAGTTGCGATATGTAATTTTTTGAAAAATTAAATGATGAAAGAAAATATTAAGGAAAAATTACGACTACAACTTATAATAATAATAACTTCAGAATTTCTCTGATCGACATGAATACTGAGAAGATTCCTGGAGACTTGAGGAGACTTGCTGTCATTCAGACTTCATTGAAAGACCATCAGCTTGCGCTGGTGTGAAAAAATATAATAATAATAACAAGAACAAGAACAACATGTCGTCTAGTCTAAAAAAAGCCGGGTAATATTTGTTGTAGTTGTGTTTAAAAGAGTCTAAAAAAACTTGGAAAAAGACTGGGGGAATTGGAAATCATAGACAGAATTGAGAGTATTCACACAACAGCATTGCCGAGGTCAGCTAGAATACTCCGAGAAGAGCTGGAGATCTGATGTGACATCGTGTCACTCAGCCACCAATGAAAGACCAGCAATTAAAATTCGTGTGAAAAAACTCGCGGGAAGGGAAATCGTATTTTAACGGAAATTTTACGTCTAAGCGTAACCTATCAATTATTGCAATTTCATTCCGTCAGGATTGATGCCCTTTCATTTTCTCTACGTATCAGATCAGCTATGCCTGATTTTGTTGTCAAAACACATCAAGTAGAAAATTGAACCATCAAGTTTATAAGTTCCAAATCTTCATTGTGAATTGGACACATGACTGATAGGCTTAAAACACTTTATCAATTATCTTAGCTGACTCTAATTTCCAAATTCTGTCCCTGGTCCTGGTGTAATACGATATCATCTTGAATATTATATATTCAAAAATTATTATGCAATTCTGTTTTGGGAATACGGAAAAGTCTTTGTTCAGACTCAACATTTCTTGCAATCCGACTCAAATACGAAGACATAGGCAGACCTTGTATGGTTTTATGAGCACGAAGTCTAACACAACTTGTCTCTTTGGGCATCAAATCTCAACTCTCCCTGAATCCAAAATTGTATTTACTTATATAATATCTTCTTGATTATTGCATCAGCAAGTCATATTAGAACACGGGTCATTAATTCTTATTTCCCCACGCCAGTCGTCAAGCTTCGATTTGTTTATCATCTATATCCTATCTAACCAAACCTTATTTTGATGTGAGGTGTTTAAACCTAGTAACCTCCTGTGTATACGTTTGATCTTTACGAGGAATTACACTTACACTCCAAAATTTTCAACAAGAGCACAACTTCACCAAACTAAATAATAAAATAATTAATATAATAAATAATCAATAAAGCAATAAATATAATTAATTACCACCTTAATTATTTTACACTGGTTCGAAGAGCGAAGAAAAAAACTAAAATTGGTTGACCCATGAGAGCTATAGACGAATGAGAACAGTTATGAATTCCTGAAAAAGGCCGGAGAGTACAGCGTCCGAAACTTTGGATGTATTGCAACAAAGGTGAGTATAGTAGTCTGCAATGTGTGCAGAATAATAACAATATCTCATGACGGAAAAATAAGGAATGTTTCTATATGCATAATTTAGTTTTGCTTGTTCTTGATATTTTGTTTTAGCGCATCCAAACTTAAATATATACACCGGGAGGGTACATATTTTTGCTTGTAATATTAATAACAGTTATAGAAGTGGTGGAAGAAATTATTTTAACTAGAATTGAGCGACAAAACAACCCCAGTAGGATTAAAGAAATACTTAGACACAACAACAAGCTGGATGCTATATTTAGTTAACATACGCGAAAAGCAAACGAACAATAATTCAATTACTAAAGAAAGCTATAAATTTGTTAAACCATTCAACTTCTCACCGAAAGAAATAGACATAAAAGATAAAGCAATAGCCTGTAAAAAAAGAAAGAAAAAAGAAAGAAGCAAAAATACAAGGGTTAAATCAATAAAAAAAACCTGGGGAAAAACCTTTTGTGGACGATATACGCAAAGAATTATGTATGTCGTTATTGATATAATAAAAAGAATAACCGATCGCTGAAAAGTACAGAAGGCGGAGACAGAGGGGTTAATAATAGCAGCAAAGGACCAGTCCTACCAACTACAAACTATCAAACATTATATACATATATATATAAGGATCAAATCAAATATATAGTTTGTTCAAACAAAAAACTAAATCAATTGATCACCCAGACTTCGGTTGCTCAATCCTAAAAAAAAAAGAAAGAATGCAAATAATGAAAAGCGGAAAACGACACATGACGGAAGTGATAGACCTATGAAACCAAGAAAAAATCACAACACTTGGGGAAAAGGAAACCTATAGATACTTGGAAATATTAGAAGCTGGCACAATCAAACAAGTTGAGATGAAAAGAAAAATTTTAAAGAGTACCTCAGGAGAACAAGAAAGCTACTCAAGACAAAACTATAAAGCAGGAAACTTATAAAAGGATTAAAATGTATTTTGCAGAACTGGTCATCTCCTTAGGACAGTAAGTACTCTCAATATTACTGGTAAAAAAACATCGAGAGTATGGAGGAAACAAAGAATGCCTATAATCATTACCTTCCCTTAAGCTAGGTCTTGGATAAAAACCCGCTGAAGAATTGTAAGAAAACCAGTGCAAAAATAAGAATTAATAATAATAATAATAATAATAATAATAATAATAATAATAGACATGACTGGGTGGGCAGAGTGATCCAGTGGGAAATGTGCAAGAATTTTAAATCTGACCATACGAATAAACGGTATATGCACAACCATGAATCTCTCCTGGAGAATAAGATGCATGAACTACTCAGGGACTTTGAGATACAAACGGATCACCTATTCTCGGCCAGACGACTATTCCAAGTAATAATCATCAAGAAAAAGAGAACTTATCGAACTGTGAACTTAGCTGTCCAGGCAGACTACCAGGACCTTGCTTGAGAATTGGAAAAAATGTGGAACATGAAAATGATGATGATACCAATTGTAATTAGTGCTCTTGGTACAGTCACCGATGAATTGATACAAAGACAGGATGACTTGAAAATAAGAAGACGAGTGGAGACCACCCAAACTACAGCATTATTGAGATCGGTCAGAATACTAATAAGAGTCCTGGAGACTTTAGGAGACTTGCTGTCATTTAAACTCCAGTGAAAAACCATCGGCCAACGCTGATGTGAAAAACTTGGAAAGGAGTAACAAAGAAAATAGTAATCATAAATGGAACTGGAAGAGTTGGAAATCAGAGGAAGAATGGAGATCATCCAGAGTACAAAATCGTTGAGATAGGCTAGAATACTGAAAAAAGTGCAGGAGACTTGAGGAGACTTGTTGTGTTGTATATTGACCTATGACCCGGCCGGGCTCTCAAAATAGGAAATGCACCTGTGTAAATAACAGGTGCATCCGGTCGAGGAATAGCAGAGTATAACCTTGACCGTGGATGGGTTGAATGAGTGCAATTTGTGACACCCACAAGAAGAAGGTGGACGTTGAACTATTATATAACTCAGTGCACAGGAAATTCAATCAGTTGGAGACAAGACGCGGTAGAGAAAGCCAGCACCCAGCAGAGGGAACCCGCAGGCTCCCGATTAATCAGTTGGGGATCAGACGAGTTGGAGATAAGATGCAGTGGAGAAAACCAGCACCCAGAGAGGCTGGGACCCAGGCCCCTGGTTGAGCAGCCCAGGAGAGTGGGGGTCAATATGTTGCAGTTCTGTTCGGTCTCCAACTCCCTCACACACAACCCTTTCGAATAAAGTGAGAGGTATATTTTTCTAAGAACTGTGTCGCTCGTCATTATTTTGTCGTCGTTATGATTCTGCATGCATATGTAGATGTATATGTATTATGTGTTTGTATAGTTGGTCATGGTTGTGGCTATACAACAGTTATCACTCAAACTTTTATGGAAGACCATCAGCAAGCACATGTGTTAAAAACTCGAAGCTGCGGTTTGTTCCCTGACAACCAGAAAAGATGCTGCAAAGGATCCAGAGGCACGGCAGAATTTCTTTACATAGATCAACACATTCTAAATGAGAGCAAAACCAGGCGGAAAAATCTAGCTTTGGTCTGGATTGACTACAAAAAAGCATATGACATGGTTCCGCATAGCTGGATTATAAACAGCCTCAAAATGTACAAAATATCACATGAAGTCATAAACTTTATCGACAGAACCATGAAAATCTGGAGAGTGGAATTGATAGCAGGAGGAAGAAGCTTAGCTGAAGCAAAGATCCATAGAGGTATTTTCCAAGGAGATGCTCTATCACCCTTATTATTCATAATTGCCATGATGCCACTTAACCACTGAGAAAATACACAGCTGGATACAAACTGAGTAAAACGTAGGAAAAAATCAATCATTTTTATGTACATGGATGACATCAAACTATTTGCAAAAAATGAAAAAGAACTGGAAACTCTAATACACGCTGTTAGAATATACAGTCAGGACATAGGAATGGAATTTGGCATAGAAAAGTGTGCAATGCTTGTAATGAAAAGTGACAAACGATATCTAACTGACAGAATGGAACTACTAAATCAAGACAAGATTAGAACGCTCGCAGAAAACGAAACCTACAAATACTTAGGCATCTTAGAGGCTGACACCATAAAATAAGTGGAAATGAAAGACAAAATTCAAAAAGAATATGTCAGGAAAACAAGAAAACCACTCGAGACAAAACTCTCTGGTCAAAACCTTATCAAGGGAATAAATACCTGGGCTGTACCCCTCGTTAGATATTCCGGACCCTTTCTCAAGTGGACCTGAGACGAATTTAAACAAATGGACCAAAGAACAAGAAAACTAATAACAATGCATGAGGCATTACATCCCAGAGACGACGATGACAGACTATATGTTCCAAGAAAAGAGGGAGGAAGAGGACTTGCAATCATTGAAGACAGCGTTGACGCATCGATTCAACGACTCGAAGATTATATACAAAAACACGATGGAAGACTCATTACAGCCATCAGAAACGATAGTGATAACACGATGGACAACAGAATGACAATAACTAGGAAACAAAAATGGGAATGAAAACAACTCTATAGGCGTTTTAAACGACTAATAAACAACATTTCACACCAGAAAAGCTGGAACTGGCTAAGAAAAGGAAACTTTAAGAGAGAAACCAAATCTCTCCTAATAGCAGCACAAAACAATGCCATAAGAACTAATCATATCTAAGCGAGAATAGATAAACAAATAGCAAATGTAGGCTATGCGGTGACAGAGATGAAACCATCAATCACATAATAAGTGAATGCAGCAAATTAGCGCAGAAGGAATATAAGACTAGACACGACTGGGTCGGCAAAGTGATCCACCGGGATTTGTGCAAGAAATTTTAATTTGACCATACAAACAAATGGTATATGCACAACCCAGCACCTGTCCTAGAAAATAACACTCATAAACTCCTATAGGACTTTGATATACACACGGATCACCTAATCTCGGCAGGAAGATCAGACCTTATAATAGTCAACAAAAAGAAGTGAACTTACAAAATTGTCGACTTTGCTGTCCCGGCTGACAACAGAATACAACTGAAAGAATGTGAAAAGAAAGATAAGTACCTCGACCTTGCTTGGGAATTGAAAAAAACTATGGAACATGAAGGTGACAATTATACCAATTGTAATTGGTGCGTTTGGAATAGTAACTAAAGGATTGGTAAAGGGACTGGAGGATTTGGAAGTTGGCGGACGAGTGAAGACCATCCAAACTATAACATTATTGAGAACAGCCAGAATACTGAGAAGAGTCCTGGAGACTTTAGGAGACTTGCTCTCACTCAGACTCCAGTGAAAAACCATCAGCTAACGCTGATGTGAAAAACTCTAATGAATAAATAGTAATAGATTATACACGTCATTTTCAATTTAATAGTCTACACGAGCATTTATTGGTTATTCCCATTGATCTATAGGCTAGAGTGTTCGCCAATGGCTCGGGTCATACCAAAGACTTCAAAAATGGTATTTGATATTTCCTTGTTTAACACTCAGCATTATAAGGCACGTATGCACCTCGGTTTTATAACTATTGAAAAAGGGGGCTTTGGGTCACCCCCTACTATGTTCGCCAACTTTTTTACTTCTATATATATAAATACATATATATATAGTAGAGGTTTATGGATATCACTAGCTCATTTGGTGAGTTAATGGTGAATCAGATTTTGCTGTATCATTAAATAGTGCACAGTATCAATGATAGAGCTTTTATATCTATATATATATATATATATATATATAGAGAGAGAGAGAAAGAGAGATTACGTATATATCAATATGACTTATACACATATATGTATTTCAATGACAAGGACAGGTAAGAATTATTCAGTTTTCAAATTTTTATCAGTTTTTGTTATACTATCTTAATTGAATTGAAAATGGAATAAAAAAATACTTTTCCATAATATTCAAGGAAATTCCTCAAAAATTATATATATATATATATATATATATATATATATATATATATATATATATAAGCGAAATAAGGCGTAAAAACAATGAATGTTTTATATATTAGTTTCAACGTAGTATTTTTTTTAAGTCTGTGTGAAATTTCTTCCATAAATATATTGCCCAGTCGGGTGGGATTTTAGAATACACTGATTGCTTCTCTGAAAAGGGGTTAGACCCCCTCAACGTGTGTCGTGGATTTGAAAATGAACAATCTGATGGTGTAATTCCAGTAATGCTTGAGCTTTGGGGAATGCAGAGTGCCCCTCCGTTACCATTGCCCCCAAGTTCACTCTGGCCCAAAGTGGTAGCCTCTGATAGGGTTCTATCTATAGGTCAAATAAAACTAAACAGTGTACTTATGCTAAACTGAATTGTTTGAAATAGAACTGTTTTGACATTTAAACTTTTGTAAACAAAAACTATAATTATTCTTAACCTAATTGTTTGAAATTTAATTCGGCATTAAATGATCCGAAAAGGTTTGATTCATCGTAAAACAAAACACCCAACCAACCTACCAACCATCCATATATATATACTCATACAAATATACATAGTATGAAAGCGAAGGTATATACATCAGGAAAAAATTACCAATGAATAAAAGCAAATTTTTGGTCCCCTTAGCATTCAACTGAGTTTTACCCTGGTCGAAGCACTTCTGAAACTCCTCTCTTGATAAGGTACAATTTTGTTTCCTTCTATTCTCTCCACGCTCTACAAGACCTTTAAGTTGAAATTTCGATTTAGACAAGCAAAAAGCCTTACACGCAGCAAAAATAATTTACAATTAAACATACATTCAGAGAATGAAAAAAAACTTCAAGAGAACCCGAAAGGAAAAAGTTGTACTATCCAGGATTCGTATATGTCATACAAGTATTACACATTCCTTCTTGCTTCAAGGTGAAGTGCAACCAATGTGTCATGCATACCATATCTTTCGTTGGTTATATCTTATCATTCGGCTTAGTTAGGCTTAGAACTATTCGGCTTAGTGCACGTGCAGGGGCACACATTGAGTGCAGGTGTTCACGCTCGTGCGTGGAGGATGTGACAATCACAAATGTCATGATAAAAACCTCAGATCGGAAATGAGACTGGGGTGTGAATGACGTCATGCCCGGAAGCAAGAGGCTGGGAATTTTGGTGATTTTTGAAAAAGCAGTCAGTTGAGATTTGAAGCTGGACGATGCGAGTCCAGTTGTGGACTACGGGATGCGCCACACGTTCTGGGGTCAGATGGAACAGTCCGCCTAGTAAAAATAGTGTCTCTCTCTCCTCGTGTCGAAAAAAATAAAAGTCCAAAAAGGTTAATAAACGTTTCGTACCTGAATTACCGAGAGTCGTCAGTGTTTCGGGATTCCTATGCATGTGAACATTTTACATAGCCGTATATTTGCATAATTGTATCATGGCTATACAACAATAAGACGCTGGTGAATTTTAGAAGATATCTTTAGTAACAAAAGTGCACCTTTATGCCGTCAAATAGGGTATAAACTTAAAACAAACGATTTATCGAAATGACTTGATTCTGCATTAAATGACACGAAAAGCTTGATATACCGTAAAACAAAATAAACATCAAACAAGCAACTCGAGTGTTTATATATATATTTACTGACTCCTCCAAACGAGTAGAATTTGGCACAAAGTCAATTTTTAAGCGGAGTTTAACAGGTTAGAATTCAGAGCTTTCCTTCTCCTAGATGAGTCGGCATATCAAGGGTAAAGAGCACTGTCTGTCCTACTATTTACCCATGGTTAGAGAGAAAATGGTTTGATCCATGCCTCTTTCAAGTGTATTTGCGTAATGTGATGTGCAAACAGTCTTGTCCAAGATTTGAATTGATTTCCAATGATGTTAAACATTACAACACGGGTTTGTATATATATATATATATATATATATATATATATATATATATATATAAGTGTCCTTCAATTAAAAATCTTGGTTTTCATAAGCAAAGAAAATTTTTCATAGGTTTGCTTCTACGAGCCTGAATCAAAAAGACAGTCAATGGAATGAAAAACACACTGACTCTCCGGTAATGGAAAAGTTGCTGACCTAGCAGTCGGTAAAGAATGTCCTGTTTTCAGTCTTCTGAGACTCTTCTCTGTATAGAGCTAAGGCCCCCCCCCAATGAGTGCCCAAGATATTACACTAAACAATTAGATCGTAAGATTCCAGTAATACTGGAGCTTTGGGGAATGCGAAATACCTTTTCATTGGCATCGCTCCCAGGTCCACTTAGGCCTGGAGTGGCAGCACCTGATAGGGTCCTATCTCTGAGTCAAACAGAACCGTGTACTTTTACTGAACTGAATTGCTTGAAATAGAACTGTTTTAATATTTAAAGTGCATGCTTATGCTAAACTGAATTGTTTGAAATAGAAGGGTTTCGACATTTAAAGTGTCGGATTATGCTAAACTGAATTGTTTGAAATAGAACTGTTTTGACCTTTTACTGTATGTAAACAAAAACTATATTGATACAAGACTGCATTGTTTGAATTAGAACTATTTGACTAAACTGAATAACTTGAAATAGAAATATTTTTGACAATTAAACTGTGTACTTATGCTAAAATGATTTGCTTGAAATAGAACGGTTTATTTGTATAAAAATGGATTTGGCATTAAATGACCTACAAAGGTTGAGATGCCTTAAAACACAAACTCACTAACAGAAAACACTTTATAATAACATTAGGTTTAGTCTTGAATTCTGCAATATTTCAGTAACCTGAAGCATAGTCTTCCACACAAAGAAAGCCAAGAAGCTGACGATACCCCGTAGAAACTCTAAGAGATGCAGATTGCACTGATAATCGCGCGCTTTTCGCAAATAACCCTTCGCAAGTCGAGTGTCAACTGCATAGCCTGGAACAGACAGCGAGAGATATTGGCTTCTATGTTAACACAGATAAAACACATTACATTTGTTTTAATCAAGATGATGCTATCTTCATTTAGAATAAGCCTCGGAAATTACGGGACCATTTCACATACCTCGGTAGTAGGATGTCATCTACTGAAAGCATTGTCAACATATGCATGGGAAAGGCATAGACTGCTATTGACAGGTTATCGACTATATGGAATTCTAATCTCTCTGGTAGAATAAAACGGGAATTCTTTGTAGCCGTGTCAGTACTATTGAATAATTTCACCCTCTTGACTTTGATGAAGGGATCAGAGAAAAAGCTAGATTGAAACGATACTAGGATTTTGCGTGTTATTTTGAAAAAATCCGAGAAGCAGCCCCTAACAAAACAGCTTTTTGTACGGCCACTAGCCTCACATCTTACTAGCCATCCATATAAAACTAACAAGACATGCTTGCTGGAGAAGCAGGGATGAAGGCATAATCTATGATTAGACATTTTCTAATGGCTTGTAAGTAGGTGGCTGAGTTTGAAAAAGGCCAAGTTATCGTATAAAATGTTTGTGAACTGTTAACAATTGCCCAAATAAATTTTTTATGTCACCTGTCTGTTTTTTATCTGACACTATATATATATATATATATATATATATATATAATAAATGATAATAGATTTTATACATTTAACACCATGGAAGTTTTTCTGCGACCTTAGGTTTTTTAAAAACAACAATCATCAGACAGATATATATATATATATATATATATATATATATATATATATATATATATATATATATAAAACTAAAGTTGGTAACCGTGGTCGAGGGTGACTCGAAGGTTCCTTTATCATAAGCTATTATACTGAAGTGTAGGGGAGGGCGCTACTTCTTGTCCTGGATTGCTCCATTTTACCCTTGATCCGTATCTCATAATGCTGAGTTTAGGCAAGGCGGCACCGAGTACCATTTTTGGCGGACTACTGGCGAACATTCTACCTACGATATATATATATATATATATATATATATATATATATATATATATATATATATATATATATCAATGAAAGAAGTATATATATATATATATATATATATACTACTTTCATTGATTGTTTCGTTTTTTTTATTTCATGCAAAGTGGTCAGTATTTATAAAAATATCTGAATAATTATAATAATGATAGTCATTGGAGTGCTCGGTACAGTAATCAACATGTTGGCAAAGGGACTGGACGGTGATACAAATTGTTAAAGGAATTGGAAGACTTGGAATTAAGAGGACGAGTGGACCCCATTCAAACTTCAGCATTATTGAGATCGGCCAGAATACTGAGAAAAGTCCTGAAGACCTGAAGATATTTGCTGTCTCTCAGACTTTTGTGAAAAACCATCAGCTAACGCTGGTGTGAAGAAATTTCAAAAGAGGAAATTTGTGATTGGTGCCTTAGGCACAATAACTAAAGGATTATTAAAAGGCATGGAAGACTTGGAAGTTGGCGGACGGGTAGAGACTATCCAAACGACAGCATTGCTAAGAACGGCCAGAATCCTGAGACGAGTCCTGGAGACTTGAGGAGACTTGCTGTCACTCAAACTCCAGTGAGAAACCATCAGCTAACACTGATGTGAAAAACTCTAAAGGAGTAAATAATAATAATAATAATAATAATAATAATAATAATAATAATAATAATAATAATGATCTATTGAGTTTTACTGTTCCATAGACTACCAAGTGAAATATGAAAGAAAAAAAAAGAGAAAATTAGATAACTACTTGGATCTTGCTAGAGAGCTGAATGTTATTTATATATATATATATATATATATATATATATATATATATATATATATATATATATATATATATATATAAGCTTAGGTATTCTAATCATAGACAATCATTTCATAAATCCTTACTCAAAAATCAAACTACCCAATCAAAATACTCACGGAAAGTAAAGGACCAAGGGTTAACCGCAATAATAAACTGGAAAATTTGGAAAAAAAAAAAAATATCAGTAACTAGTAGTTTACAAGATTGGTGAAATTTATGCCTCGATGAAAAATTAGTATTGTTGAATATAAAGATACTATTGATTTATTAAATAATAGTAAGGAATTTTAAGCTAAAAATAGACATAAGAATAAATACTTTATATGATATCAAATAGTTTTTATATTCAAATCATGTATAAGCAATATATAATTTTCATAATGTAGATATAGATAAAAATAGATACAGTTTATATATCTGAACTAAGATAATCATCTGTTTAATTCTATTACAGTTTATCTACACACTAAGTCATTAAAATAATATAATTAAAAACTTCTTTCCATAAATAATAAAATTAAAATAATTAAAATTAATCATTAAACAAAAACAATTTTTAAATACAGAACTAAACAAATGTTAAATAGAGCCTAAATACCATATATATATATATATATATATATATATAAAAGTAAAGTTGGCGACCATAGTCGAGGGTAACCCGAAGGCTCCCTTTTCGATAGCTACTACACCAAGGTGTGGGGGAGGGTGCTACTCCTTCCCTGGATTGCTCTACTTTACCCTTGATCACGTACCTTATAATGCTGAGCGTTAAGCAAGGAGACATCAAGTACCATTTTTTGAGTCTTTGGTATGACGCGACCTGGGATTGAACCCAGGTCTCCCGGGCCATTGGCGAACACTCTAACCCCTAGGCCAATATATATATATATATATATATATATAAAGAGAGATGAATAGTTCTTTGAAACAAGTAAACAATTAAATACCTTTGAAAAATTACTAATATATCTAAAAAAATATTCGAAATTGTAAAAAATATTTTCCAATCAAACTAAAATTATAAAAACATTTTATAGCTTTCAAATAATACTCCTAAACGTGAAATCAAATAACTAATATGAAATAAACAAAGTTAATAACGATAAAAACCGTCAATAAAAAGAAAAATTCCGTAGCTGTAAATTCTTTAAATAAAATACATCACAACGCGATATAACGTGAAATATATCGCCGGTGTTTAATGGAAAAAAAGAAAAAAGTTACCGAACTCCATCTGACGAGCTTGAATAAGCGAAATAGATCTATGTTGGAAATGAATACTATTTCTAAATTTCTTAAACATATATATATATATATAGTGTGTGTGTGTGAGAGAAAGAGAGAGAGAGAGAGAGAGAGAGAGATAGTCCTCGTAGCGTAGCGGCTAATGTGCTGGACTGAGACATTGTAGTAAGCTCATTCGAACTCCAGCCGGGCAAATGCTCTTGGGATTGGTATGGAAATCCCCATCCCCCACTAGTATTATTACTATTCATGTCCAAATATGATTTTGGCATTAAATAACCCTCAAAAGTTGATATCTCATTAAAGAAAGAAAAGGACATTTATGTATATGCGAAGTTTGATAAATTTTATCTGACTATTGTCTTCATCTTTATTGTTATACTTACAACGTTTCGGTCGGTATGTCCTTCAGCCTTCTTAGAGTGTTCTACGACGAACTTGGGAGCATACGCAGAACCTCGAACCTAACCCTTTATTCAACCCAGTGGAGGGAATAGACTGTTCCGATTCTATTAACCTTGATCGGTTACAAATGTGAAGTCGTCCTTGATATTTATCTGTAGTTATGATTGAACCTGCAACCTACAGGTGTTTTCACTCAGAAGCACTTTTCAACCAAACGTCTATATCCATTACGCCGAATATTCTAAGTGATAAAACAAGATTTGTTCTTATCGTTTGTTTATTTCGGATTAGTGCCTTGTTTACTGGTTGGTGGGCTGATTATTTTATTTTACGGCATATCAACCTTTTCGGGTCATTTAACGCCGGATTAGATTATTTTAACAAAAGTTTCAAAAAATTCAGTTTAGTATAAGTATAGATTTTTGTTTACACATAGTTAAACGTCAAAACAGTTTTATTGTAAACAATTCAGTTAGATATAAGTACATAATCAAATGTAAAAAATAGTTAATTTCGAACAATTCAGTTTAGCGAAATTACGCATTAGAGTTATATTTGACCCATAGATAAGACTATCAGGTGCTACCACTCCGGGCTTAAGTGGACCTGGGAGCGATGGCATTGAGGGGGTACTCCGCATTCCCTAAAGCTCCAGCATTGCTGAAACCTCACCATCATATTGTTTGGTATCATATCTAGGACACGCCTTGGAGTAGTCTTACCCCTCTGCAGAGATACAGTCTGTGTATTCTGTATGCCCAGCCGACTCGGCCAGCTGTTTACAGGTAGCGTGGCATACGGAAGAGAGGTTTTAGGTTCATTCGGAGAAATACCCACGGTCAACCCCTGAAAACATTAAGAAATATTTCCAATAAACATTTAATTCCATTTTTTTCAGAATATGTTAGGGGCAATTTTTACTGAAACTTTAAAAAAATGTGAACGAGCAGGATGCAACACAAAGTCGGTTTTTCAGCAGAGTTCAGCCAGTGTAAATTCTTCTAATCGGATCTATGGAACACAGTCTTCTCTATTATTTATTAAGCTGTGGAAAGAAGATGGATTCCCCAAAGGATATAAATTTGGTTTGGTTTGTTTTAATGGCACATCAACCATTGTAGGTTATTGAGTGCCAGATTCGGTTTATTCAAATTTATCAAATATATATTTGTAAACACAATTCCACTAAGTTAAATGGCTCCAAGTTCACAAACAATTCAATTAAACATGAAACATTTGTTTACACACAATTAAATAGTCAAACAGTTCTATTTCAAACAATTCAATTTAGTATAAGTCACAGTTAAAAGGTTCCAAGTATTGCTATACATCACTAGCATTTCTACACGCAGTTAAAGTTCTATTTTGAAACTATTCAATTTCGCATTAGTCAAACTTAAATAGTTCAAAGTATTGCTATGTATCACAAACAATTCATGTAAACATTAGTCATTTGTTTACACATAATTAAATGAACAAACAGTTCCATCGGAAACAATTCAATTTAGGATTAGTAATTTGTTAGCACTCAGTTTAAATGTCAAACAGTTCAGATGCCACCACTCCGGTCTAGAGTTGACCTGGGAGCGATGGCAATGAAGGGATACTCTGCATTCCCCAAAGCTCCAGCATTACTGGAGCCTCACCCTAAGCTCGCTTAATGTCATACCCAGGACCTAGTTTGCTAGGACTTATCCCTCTGCAGAGATGCAGTCAGTGTATTCTAAGGCCCCCTACTAGCCGATTGGGATAAAGGATATTAGTGAAACCTAAGTATCGTCCAGGGCTTGAAATTTGATTGTTGATTCTATTTCTGAAGTCGATAACCGTAATGCCAAGTGTGCCTCTTTTACTTGTGTTGGTTTCGCACGAGAGAAGAATTTGATAAAAGTCGTATCGAAGGAGGTAAAAAAAAAACACACAGCAAAAATCCTGATATGTCTAATCTTATATGAAGAGACAAAAGTATCCTTTTTTGTATGAGGTAAGCTAAATAAATTAAGAACATCGCTAGAGAATGAGATTATTAAAGTTAGACATATACTTTACCTCGATCTCTGTCTAGTGTACTTTGCTAACCAGGGAGGAAATTTTCATGTATGACTAGGGAAATGCTGTTATTAGCCAAGTACCCCGTTCAGCTATCTCACTTCGTGTTGAGCATGCGACACATACTTAGCTTATTAAGAGGGTGTAGACAATGGCAAGTCCCAAAATAGCCTCAACCACTATGATCCCCGACGTAAGGAGCAAGTGCTGCCACAGACCAGGAAAGGTCTGACAGCGAACCAATACTACACTTTAATCCAGGGCAAAATAGATGTGAGAATAATTTTGAATAAAAAAAGCCTCATATTGTTTGAAATTAACCGACCGGTCGATCTATTTAACATGATTTTTATTCTGTTCAACAATTTTTTTTTTTTTTGCTATAAAAGAAATTTTTACCGTTTTTTCTTTCTTTGCAGATTACACTCCTAGCAAAGGTTGTTGAATGAATCAGCCACAATGTTCGTGTATCAACAAAAGAAACAAAAAGGAGTTTAAAAATCTGAAAATACCTTGAAGTGATAACGTTTCTTCACAAAATTTTAGACAGACCTGTCGGTCGGGGCTTAATATACCCTGATTGAATCCCCTGCAGAAATGTAAAACTCTGATCCATACTAAAAATGATGATTGTAACTGAAGGTGAGGCTCCCCTTCTGGAGCCCTGGGGAATGTGGAGAACCCATTCCTTGCTATTACTCCCAGGTCCACTTTAACCCGAAGTGGTAGTATCTGTTAGAATCTCATTTACGGGTCAAATAGACCTTTTAAAGAACTATTAAAATTTAAAAGAAATACTTCGTCTTATAACTTCGTGAAAAGTATCTTAAGAAACTACGGTACAGAAATGAAAATATGAACGTACAATAAATGCAATTCCTTGACATCTAGGTATGAAATAAACCCAGACGGGTTAACATACCATTAAAATCAATCAATCAACCATCAATCAATCAAAATTTTATAAGGTAATTTAAATGCGTATTCTAAACCTGAAGAAGACAGTAGAAGTGGTCGGCCGAAATTTTTTGGTAACAACAAAAACAACGCAAAAGAATTCTGAAATCTAAACATATCTTCAAGCCATATTTTTTCTTCTCAAAATTGTAAAAAGTAATCTCATTGCGGAGATTACCAATGAAGAAGACTGTAGAAGTGATCGACCAAACTTTCTGAAGACAACAAAACCAACAAAAGGGAGTCTAGTAGTCTGAATAAACTTTAGCATGTTTATTTTTTAAATGAAGTTAAAGTCTAATTCGGTTTGACTTGTTTTGTTTGTTTAATGGCATATCAATCTTAGTGGGTTATTTAATGTCAAAGCCGTCCTTGCAGAATGACAGAAGTGGTACTATAAACACATTGCTGGAAGAAAAAGAAAATGAATTGAAAAAGTAAAATATAAAATCATTGAATTTGTATACATGCGATGCAATCGCAAGCTAGCAAAAACAGCACAGCATAGCGAGATTTTTCTTTGAGCAATACACTTAAAATACTCTAATCTATAGAATAAAGTAACTTTAAACGCAATTTGCATCTAAATGATTATTTTGTGGAGTCTGTGTTGATTGGAGCGTCATATTTTCATCACCGAAATTGTTGATAGAATTTAGATAAATATAAAATACTAATTAGAATCATTCACTCCTTAAATAGAGAATATAACAATCCCCTGTTAAATTTGCAATTAAGTGATAATTTTATGTGAGTCTGCATAGGCGCTTATCGTCTTTTTTTAATCACCAAAAATCTCGATATAACGGAGAGATTCATGAAATGTTAATTAGAATCATTTATCGCTTCCTGCAAGAGTTGCTGTAAGAAAAGGAATCTAAATTTTGTTTTATATATATATATATATATATATATATATATATATATATATAACCTAATATATATATATGTATATATATAACCTAATATATATAACCTAATATATATATATGTATATATATATATATATATGTATAACCTAATATATATATATATATATATTAGGTTATATATATATATATATATATATATAACCTAACATATATATATATATATATATATATATATATATATATATATATATATATATATGAAGAGTAAATAAAGGATTGTAATCCGACAATATGTAGAAAAACTGATAACAACGATCCAAGTGGAAGGAATGATTTATTAACGGGTCGACACTTTAGCGTTTCGGTTCCACTGAACCATCATCAGGATCATGAGGGGTGATATTAATAATTATAAGTTAACGATGGATGTTTAAAAATGTGAACGGTTTTTGTATTTCACATTTCTAAACATCCATCGTTAACTTAAAATTATTCATATCACCCCTCATGGTCCTGATGATGGTTCAGTAGAACCGAAATGCGATAGTGTCGACCCGTTAATAAATCATTCCTTACACTTGGATTGTTGTTATAAGTTTTTCTACACACACACACACATATATATATATATATATATATATATATATATATATATATATATATATATATATATATATAACCTAAAATAAATAGAAGTTTACTTATCCCTCTGAGCCTAGTCTTATGTGACTTGGTTTGGTTTACTTTGTTTATGTTTTATGGCATATCAACACTTGTGGGTTATTATTTGCCTAAATTTCTGAGATGAAGCCTAATGATTTTTTATCTTTTCATAGTGGCCCATTTAGTGCTAAATCCTGTTCACACACACACACACACACACACACACACACACACACACACACACACACATATATATATATATATATACATTTATATTATATGTGGTGCATTCAATAAGGTTCCAGACTTTTTATACAGGCATTTAAAATTGTCTTAGACTCTTGAACATTCAGTATGTTATTGCTATACATCTTATGAGATGACTGACCAATTTTTATGATTTCAGGATCAAATGAACAGCTACAGCAGGAATTGGAATACACCCTTCTATGCCTGATTGTCACAACTGCTGAATTTCAAAAATGCAATCTGACACTTTAGAAGAACGATATGCTTTAAAATTGGGTTTTAAACTTGGAAAAAATGCTACAGAAACGTATGGAATGCTTTACACTGCTTTTGGAGCATCTTGCATTAATCGAGCATCAGTTTTTGAGTGGCATAAGAGATTCAAGGAAGGCAGAGTGTCTGTGAGGGATGATGAGAGGTGTGGGTAGAATAAGGAAGTCAATACACCAGAGTTTATTGGCCAAAGGGTTAGGGTTAGGGTTACTATGTTGAGGTTTTAAGGGAGTTCTGGAAGAGATTCCGTTGGAAGAGGCCAGCTCTCTTGAAATCGGATCAGTGGCATTTCCACCAGGACAATGCACCAGTCCACAACTCCATCCTTGTCACAGACTATTTGACCAAGATGGGCATCAAGACAATTCCTCACCGTCCCTATAGTCCAGACCTTGCTCCCTGTGAGTTTTGGTTATTCCCTAAGCTCAGAGGCTGTTGTTATGAGAGAATTGAGGAGATGAAAGAGGCTGTGATGAAGGTCATTGACACGCTCACACAAGGAGACTTCAATAGGGCCTTTCAGAAGTTGTTGGAACGGTTCGACAAGTGCATTGCAGCCTGAGGAGATTACTTGGAAGGGGACTAGAGTTTCATGTGTGTACTGTCAATAAAAGTGCCCCTACGAAAAAAGTCTGGAAACTTATTTAATGATCCTCGTATATACGATATGCCCAGTAGGTTGTGGCTGTAGAATACACCGACTGCTTCTCTGCAAAGGGGTAAGACTCCCAAACGACGATCCTGGATATGACACTAAATAATCTGTTGGTGTTCAAGGGTCTACGACAGTAATGCTGGAACTTTGGGGAATGCGGAGTGCCCTTTCACTGTAACAACTCCCATGTCCACACTAGCCTGGAGTGTTAGTACCTGATAGGATACTATCTATGGCTCAAACAGAACAAAACTGTACTTATGCTAAAGTAAATTGCTTGAAAAAAGACTATTTTTGTACGCTAAACTGGATTGTTTGAAATAGAACTGTTTTTGACATTGAAACTGTACTCACTCTAAACTGAATGGTTTGAAATAAAATTGTTTGACTAAACTGAATAGCTTTAAATAGAAATGTTTGTGATAATTATACTGTGTACTCATGCTAAACAGAATTGTTTGAAATAAAATTGTTTATTTGTATTGAAATGGATTTGGCATTAAATAACCTGCAAAGGTTGATATGCCATACAACCCAAACATGCAAATATATATATATATATATATATATATATATATATATATATGAATATATATATGTATATATATATACATATCATATATATATATATGATATGTAAGCGAATAGTTTGTAGGTAACATTATTTTTTAAGCGGGTCGGAGCTTATATGTTTACAAATGTTGTCAAATATCAATCATTCCGTTTAATATTAATCATTTATTTGCACACACTTTAATGGTTTCAAATATTCCTACTTAAAGCTAATGACCAAAACCAAACTGTTTATTGTTTAATATATACTAAATGGTTTCAAGTATTGTGATTAAATACTGATATTTCTATTTAATATTAATGATTTGTTTCCGCACAGTTATGTGCTTTCAAGTATTGCCATCGAATACTAATGATTCAATTTAATATTAATCATTTGTTTGCAGCGAAATTCTTTAAAGTATTGGTATATAAGCGCTGTCGACCCTCAGCCACTGCTTTCTACCACCCCTAAGTTAAAATAGGGCTGTTTGTTTGTTTGCCACGAGAGCAATTTAAAGAAAACCATCGGGACAAGCATATAAGAGCTACAGTTTGACATAACCAGCTGTTTGATCAAATCAGGCCTCTCCGACTCTCCGTTTAACCCAGTAAGGACCAAAGTGGAGTGTTGCAAGTCTTTTGACCTTTTCAGTTGCTAGGTCACGGACTGTTCACCCTCCAGGATCTTGTTCTGAAACATTTAGAGTCGCCATCCGCGACCAGCCTCATTAGAGGATTATATTTCATTTAATATATGAAACTGGCGGTAATGAGACTGCCAGGGAGGGTTGCATAAACATTTATTCATTTAATTGTGATCCTGCTCACTGAGTGCCTTAGACTTTTAGTCGTGTGGCACAACTAAGCAAAAATCTATAAATACCTAACCAGCGTCAATCTATATATGCGGAATAAGTTTGTAAGAGTGAAATTCACACCTAGAAAAGATGAAAAGCGACCAATGACTTAAGAAATTAGTATGTAAATTAAAAAAAAACAAGGCTCGACCCTTATATATATATATATATATATATATGTGTGTGTGTGTGTGTGTGTGTGTGTGTGTGTGTGTGTGTTGGTTACTTTTGCCAACGTCTAGGAGAAGTGAAACTTTCAAATGAAAGCAGTTTTGCTTCTTGAAAAATTGACCTTGTGCGACTATCTTCTGGTCACGCAGACATTGATTCATTGATTTTAGTGGCGTATTAACCTGTCCAGAGTTATTTTCTGCTTGGAGGTTACAGAATCATGTTTCTGGTATGTTCGTTTTATAGTTTTTGGTAGTCTTATTAAATGGGATTTGCTGGAGGGGGGCTGTGCATGGTGCAATCAAATAAAAATAATTTTCAAGCTGGTCTATATGACCCATAGTTAAGAGTCTAACACGTACTACCATTCGGAAAGTAATGACAAGTCCTTGAGCCCAGTCAGCAGGGGGTTGTAGAATACACTGACTATATCTCTACAGTGAGGTAAGACACGCCACAACGAGGGTCCAGTTGGCTGGGACTGTAGAATACACCTACTAAAACTCAGTAGAAGGATAAAACACTCTCAACGAGTGTCCTGTTGTATGACATCAAGCAATTTGATGGCGAGGGCTTCATTCAGTATTGTTGGAGCTTTATGGCTGTAGCTGCCATGTCCACTCTGGCCCGGAGTGATAGTACCTAATAGGATCCTATCTATGGGTCAAATAGAACTGTTTTGGAATTCAAACTCAACGCAAACAAATAAACTTAGGTTAAAATGAATTGTTTGAAATAGAACTGTGTGATTATTTTTACTGTGTTCATACAAATCACTGATGGTTAATTGAATTGTTACTGATTCATATCAATACTTAAGGAGATTTAATTTTGTTGACTTATGTTAAATTGAATTATTAGAAATTGAACTGTTTGATCATTTATCTGTGTGTATCTAAACATGGGTTTACAAATCATATTTTTAATATATTTTTAAAAGTATGTTTACAAATCATATATTTGATATATTTTAATATATCATATAAAAAATATATATTTTGATATACTATATATTTAATGTATTTTGATATATTTTATATATAAGTTTACAAATCATATATATTTAATCTATAAATGATATGTGTTTACAAATCATATGAAATGTATTTTTCAAAATGGTGTTCACAAATCATACTTATAATATATTTCTTAAACATCCATCGTGGATTTAACATCACTAATATCACCCCCAGCTCTGATGGTGGTTCATTAGAACCGAAACGTTATAGGGGGGTGGTGTAATGGTTAAAGCGATGGACTACGGAATCGTGGTTAGCGAGTTCGAACTCCAGTCGTGCTATTACGTTCACTTTAGGACAAATACCCTTGGGAAAGGTATGAACCCCCTCATCCTCCCAGCTATGGGTTATATAGTACCACTACTGTTCTTCTAGGAGAATGGCTTTGGCATTAGGTAACCTACAATGGTTGGTATGCTATTAAACAAAGAACCCAAACCCGAAACGTTATTACCTTGTTATCAATTTTTCTCTATATTTAATATATATGTAAAAACAGGACTCGGCATTAAATAAACAACAATAGTTTATATGCCATAAAACCAAACCAAACCAAACCACACCACACCACATTCCTCTAATCTGAGAACTGAAGCCTCAGATGCACTTTAGTATTATAGCCAGGACACACCATTTAGCAGGGGGTTACCACTCTGTAAAAGATACCGTCAGCGTATACTCAACCCCCACCCGACAAGGCGTGTTATTGACGGTGACGATATGAAAATTAATTCATACTAGCAGCCCCCAACCACTACTCATCACTTGCATTAAAAAAAAAAGTTCACGCCTTTCTTGGAGGAATTTATCTGAACTGAACGTAAACAGACCCGAAAGAAACTCGAACTCGTTTGGCCAACACCGTTTGCCGAGCCAGTAATCACCATTCCCTGTTATATCCTGTGATAACTTACAAAAATTAACCCTCCCTTTGTGGGAAAAAAATCACTTCAGTGTCTCTAACTGCTATAATCATTTAAAAGTAACTTTTAGAAAAATGTTTTGCCAAGGGTGGAAAAGGAATCATCATTTTTGGGAAATAATTTCTGTTTTCAATTTTTCAATTCATTTTGTTATTTCTGTATTTTATATCATTTTTTTTTATCTATTAATTATGTTTTGTAGATTTTTGTTGTCGAGTAAGTTGGTGATTTTGAGGTGATGAAAGTGTTAATGGAAGAAAGAGGCAAAAACTGAAAATAACATCAACAAAACTTGATGACATCTGTCAAAAGCTTGTGAAAATATTTTTATATTTTATTCCCTTAATTTCCATCGTGCTATCAAAGCAAACAACACAGCCTGCCTGCCTGTCTGTCTGTCTGTCTGTCTGCCCCAGTCTGTTCATATCTATCTATCTATTCATCTATCTATCTATTCATCTATCTATCTGTAAGTCAGTTCATATCTAGTCATATATATGTCAATTTAACACTCCCTCTTATCTCTCTCTCTCACTACATATATATATGTATATATGTGTATATATATATATATATATATATATATATATATATATATATATGTGTGTGTGTGTGTGTGTGTGTGTGTGTGCATATCTTTCTATATCTATCTTTCTCTAAGAAGGTTGATATGACTAAAAACCAACCAACCAACCGATCTTTCTCTAAGTCAGGTCATATCTACCCATATATATGTTAATTTACCTCTATTTCTCTCTTTCTCGCTCCCTCTCTCTATCTCTCTCTTTTTCTCACCCCTCTCTCTCTCTCTCTCTCACGCTATATATATATATATATATATATATATATATATATATGTTTTTGTGTGAGTGTGTGTGTGTGTGTGTGTGCCCATTTGTTCATATCTATCTATCTATCTCTCTATCTATCTCCAAGACAGTTTATAAAAACGTTAGCAACGTCTGTCGACGGTGACCCGAAGGGTCACTTTTCAATAGCTACAATACAAAGATGTTGGAGAGGGGGCTACTCCTTTCCCTGAATTGCTCCATTTACCCATGATCAATAGCTTACAATGCTGTGTATTTACCAAGGAAATATCAAGTACCATTTTTTAATCTTTGGTATGACTCGACCTGATATACGTAGAACCCCGGTCTCCCAAGCCATTCGTAAACACTCGTATCTACCAATATATATGTTAATTTGACTTTTCCTCCAATCTCTCTCTCTCTCTCTCTCTCTCTCTCTCTCTCTCTATATATATATATATATATATATATATATATATATATATATATATATCGTAGTTTCTAGTCTGCATATATATCCATATATTTGTATAGTTTTCTCCTTTTCCTCCTCCCCTTGCATATATATATCTGTTCATTTCAATAACAACTTCACCGACGTGTAGGGGAGGGCGCAACTCCTTTCCCTAGATTAATCCACTTAACCTTGATACGCACCTTATAAATTTAAGTGTTAAACAAGTAATATTTTTGTGTCTTCTGTATGACTTCAGCGTGGATTGAACTCCGCTTTCCAGGACCATTGGCAAACACTCAAACCATAGTGCCAACGAGCCGGTAATTATACAAATAAATATAGAGATAGAGAAAATTGCATATATATACATAAATATACATCTAGGCTGATAGTATGGTATATGGAACTCAAATGTGTGATTTTTCGTACGGGCTTTATTTCATCTTTAATCTTAAAGAAGTTCGTGAAGGTGAAATGAATCACATACGAAACATCACACATCTAAATTTGAGTTAAGTGTTTGATTTAATCAACTTTCCACATATTTCTATCATATATATATATATATATATATATATATATATATATATATATATATATATATGATAGAAATATATATATATCTGTTCATATAAATTCATGTATCTAATTGTTTATTTGTGTCTCTCCCTCCCTCCTCCTTCATTATATATATATATGCAGCTTGAGAAAAAGATAGAGAATGAAAGAGAGAATATATATATATATATATATATATATATATATATATATATATATATTGTGTATATATGCATCAATGTATTTCTCCTTCTCTGTCTCTCTCTTGCGTGTGTGAACCTCTTCTTTCTTTCTTTCTTTCTTTCTCAATCTCTCTCTCTCTCTCTCTCTCTCTCTCCCCCCCTCTCTCACTATATATATATATATATATATGTTGTAACAATGCTGGTTGTCACTAATTCACTGGGTTTGTGGCGAACCAAGCGCGATATAATTTGGAGAGTGCTCAATATCTGTGATAGACCTATAATATAATAATATATTAATATAATATAATATTCACATAAAGATTTGTATAAAATTCTAACGGTTTTTGACTGTATTTTTAGATTTTTTCGATTTCTTCATTTTCTTTCGTTATATGCCTGAAGATTGTTGTTTGTAAAACTTCATGAAACCTTCGGTCGCAGATAAACTTCCATGGTATTAAATATATAAAATCTAATATATATATATAGTGAGAGAGAAAGAGAGAGAGAGAGAGAGAAAGAAAGAAAGAAAGAAAGAAAGGGAGAGAGAAAGAGATTTAACTAAAAGAAGAAGAACGCTTTCAAAGTTCCCAGGATTGTAAAACCACCATGTTTATGATTTTCTTTAGAACTGTTGATGCGGCAAACATCACAAAAAACTAAAGGCTCTTCGAAGGACAAAGCGTCTTGACAACAATAAACAAAAGCAAGTAAAATACTTAGTGTCTCAAAGTGCAATAATTATTTAAAGGTATCTTTTCATTTTGATAGTCTATCCCCAATCCGGCATTATTTGTCAACGAAAAAGTTATATCTTTAAAAAAGGAACATGGAGAAAAAGGCAAGAATAGTTTTGTATTTTTCCAAGCCTCATCAGCCACAAAGGCCTGAGGACTCATTTAATGAGTTCATTTTTTTGGTGGGGTGGAGGCGTTGAAGAGGGTCTGGTAAACCTCAAAGATTTTTGTATAGTATTATCCCCCTTCGCTTTACATCGTTTAGGATAATTATGTAAATTTTTTACAAATGTTGATTTTTCAGAAGCCACATTGCGTTAAGTGAACTATCCTAAAATGATGTATACTGTTCGTCTATCTGTTAGTTTATCTCACCCTGTTCAAATCCCTCTATGTATGTGTTTGCCTGTCAGTCTCTCTCCCTCTCTCTCTCTCTATATATATATATATCGGGAGAGTTCCCGTGGTGAAGTGGCTAGCGTATTGGACTATGACATTGTAATAGGGAAGCTGCACTATTACATTCACTTTTGGATTATTAACATTAAGGAAAGGCATGAACCCACTTATCCCTTCCAGTCATGAGTTAAAAAGTACAACCACCGTTCTTCTTCAGTGATAGCTTTGATAT
>CAUZXS010001537.1:85000-92500 GCA_963585895.1 Sepioteuthis lessoniana
TTATCTTACATAAAGTTCAACATGTCATAATTTAGATATTTAAAGAATTTATTTTTTAAATCCCAACGTGTCATAAATTAAATATTTATAAAAAAATATATTCGATATATGTACATATATATTACATTGAGCAATCAATTAGGATAGTTCTGTTTAAATATTTGTATAGAATTAATTCATATATATATATATATATATATATATATATATATATATATATATATATATATATATATAGCAATTGTTATTAAAGAATATTTTGTTTCAAAAACACAGAAGTTGTTTTCTTTTGTTTTTTGTTCTGTCTTTTCTTCTCTCTTCACTTGAGAAAACTGTTAAGCTTGTATGGACATTTTCTTCCAGGAGTCTTTCTTATATTGGTCATTTTAATGAGTAAATTTGAAAACTTCTGCTTTTGCATTCAGATTTACTTGGCATAAGTTAAAATGGTCTATTTTGTATGTTTCTGTGTTTATTACCGATGTAAATTGCTTGATATAGAAAGCATTATAGTATGTTTCGATCAAGATTTTGTCATGATTCAACTTGAAAATATTTCATTGAAAGTAAAAGTTTTTATACGTGTAAAATCTAAACGCAATTTCTCATACACAAATACGTAACCATATTTATTTTGTAGGCCTGTGTAGATAGATATATAGATAGATTGATAGAATATCTTTGATTCACACACGCGCGCGCGATTTCATAATAGTGAAAACATTTTCATGGGAAATTCATAGGCTTAGGAAGTTATTTAATCATATTGAGAACATTTTAATAATTTAGATCTTAAATCAGTTACCTTTAATAAGAGCATCGTTCACTTTTAAAACAGACATTTTACATTTTGGGCAATCAAAATCCAAATCGTTTATATTAATATTAGTGGTATTTATATATATATATTTCCTTCTTGTTTTGCATTTTATCAAACATCCTTCGGTGATTTAACGTCACTTGATATCATCCTTTCTTAGTTCTGATGATGGTTCATTAAAACCGAAACGTTATAACGCTGACTTGCTTTTATATTAAATTTTTGGATTAACAAGTTCTCCGATTTTTCTCTCTATACATAACATATACATTGTCGTTTGTATATATAATATTAGAGTTATATGTATATATATATATATATATATATATATATATATATAATTCTTAAAATTGCGCATTTCACATGAAAATTCGCGTAAGAATTCATAATTCGAATGTCTTAAGTGCCATACCTGACAAATAATAACCCGTTTAATTATAGTATCAAACACTTTTTATGCAAACGCTTTTCCTAATTGAAAGTATTATTATTTTTACTATTTTTATCATTACTACTACTACTACTACTACTACTACTAATAATAATAATAATAATAATAATAATAATAATAATAATAATAATAATAAATTGGCAGCGGTTTTTCATTCAAAAATTTTAATGGATTACAGAGTCAAGAGGTTGACCAATTTTTAATGGAGCAGCAGACGACAAAGTTTTCATCCATTTTTGCACAATGAAAATTGTCATCTAGTGTTCGTTCTTATTCCTTTTAATCAGGGTTTAATTGACAGAAAAAAACCACTCGATGTTCTACTCCAAAGCACCTTCGATCATAACGACTGATCATTGTCAGAGGGATTATTATAATTATCATTATAATTGTTGTAATTTTTTTACTCTTGATAATTTTCACTTCAGCTAACGCTGATGGTCTTTCACTGAAGTTTGAGTGACAACAAGTCTCCTCAAATCTCCAGGACTTTTCTCAGTATTTTAACCGATCTCAATAATGTGTTAGTTTGGGTGGTCTCTACTCGTCCTCGAATTTCCAAGTCCTCCTGTCCTTGTATCAATCTTTTCGTGACTTTACCAAGAGCACCAATTACAACCAGTATAATCGTCACTTTCATGTTCCACAGTTTTTTCAGTTCTCTAACAAGGTCCTGGTACTTATCCTTCTTTTCACGTTCTTTCAGTTTTACTCTTTAGTCTCCCCAGACACCTAAGTCAACAATTCTGTAATTTCTTTTTTTTTTTTTTTGATTATTATAAGGTGATCCGTTTGTTGTTGTTGTTGTTGTTATTATTATTTGGGAGCGAATTTAAAAAATCTTTTTTTTAGAAACGTTTCTTAATGGTTGGTTTTGAAATATTTTCAATGTTAGAGCTGATGTTTAATTGTATTTTATTAATACTTGTTGGCTTATTGCTTATACTGATGGCTTCAAGAATTTATAAACGCTTTTAGTTGTTATTTTTATATATGATCTTAATTTTTATTTATAATTTAATTTTATTGATGAGGATTAATTTTATTTCCACTGACGTGAATTTACATTTGTTTGAACGGTGTGTTTTAGTTATCTGTTTGTTCTTTGATTGAAATAGTCTCAGACAGGTGGTACATAAGTTCATAAGCATACAATAACAAAGAATCCACACATGTATATATTACAAAAGTACATTATATATATATATATATATATATATATATATATATATATGGGAGAGGGTTTGTATTTAAATAGTATATATATATATGATAAATATGTGTGTGTACATATGCGGAGTATCCGTATTTAAGAGCTTATACATATATATATATATATATATATATATATATATATATATATATATATATACAAGAATATATATATAGTTGATAGATAGATAGATAGATAGATAGATAGATAGATAGATTTGTTATAATGGAGTTATACGATCAAAATTAATCCTTTTTGGTACATCTATGAACAGTCTTCGCCATGAAAACCTTTCACCGAAAATAAATTGCATATTTATATGTAATCTGTGAGCTAAATGATCACCACTTTTATTGAATATTGTAAACAGTGATCCTAGGTAATATATATATATATATATATATATATATATATATATATATATATATATACATATATATATATATATATACCTGAAATAGAAGCGCTTAAACCGGTGCCTGTAGGTGTCGTCAGTGATGTTTTAATATATATATATATATATATATATATATATATTTATATATATATATATATATATATATATATATATGTGTGTGTGTGTGTGTATATTGCATAATTATATAATTGCATTGTGCCAGTTAATCTCTGTTTTAATTGTATATTGCGCACTCTAATCATAAGTGATATATATATATATATATATATATATATATATATATATATATATATATTCATACATACACACAAATATATATTTGTACATACAGCCTTCCATCTATCCCCAAGAATTGTGGAATAATGCTGTACACCAAATAATATAGAATAAAAATACAATATATACATATGTGTGTATGTGTGTGTGTTTGCGTCTCTGTGTGTGAGTGTCTGTGTCTATGGGTATGAACGTGTGTGTGCATGTACCTATATATGTATGCGTATATATATATATATATATATATGTACGTATGCACATATATTGTTTTTAGTGAACAATATATATATATATATATATATATATATATATATATATATATATATATATATATTGAAATGAACAAAAGTGAGGAGACAAATGGGAATATGGATATAAATCTTGCCACTAAAAGAAAAAAATCTCCCCGAACAATTATAAACGAAAGGCCATCTAACGTCGGAAACTTTGAAAAATATTTCTCGATAACTCAAACATACCATATAACAAAGACTAGAGAATAGTTACGAATAATTGAAACCTCTGTTTTCTAAAGTAAATAAATAAATAAATAATTATAAATTAATATCCAATATGGGAATAGTCATCCAGATGTAAATAGAAGCATTTTGTCTACAAGTCTCAGCAGTTTTTACCAACCATAATATATCAGCGTAACCTACCTGGAAGAAAATCAAATTTCTTTGAAATTTTTGAAAAACTGATATTCCTCATGAACGCACAATCCTCTAAATGCAACAAAAAGCAAAGAGAATATTTCTAATCTCTCTACACTTTAGTGTGGGTTGACCCCACATTTCTTATTGCAACAGAAATGTAACTTTTTCAGCGAATAAAGTTAGCATAGAAAGTCATATTATTTTAATATCCACAACTGTGTGGGGAAGATCAAATTTGACCACATTACCTAATGATATTTGCACAAACCAGAATCTCTCCTAGAGAATAGGATGCATAAAATTCTCTTGAATTTTGTGATATAAACAGATCACCAGACGACCAGACCTAGTGATAATTAACAAGAAAAAAAAAAGAGAATTTGCCGAATTGTGGACTTTGCCGTTCCAGCAGACCACAGATTGAAAAACTAAGAAAGCGGAAAGAGAGTCAAATACTTAGACCTTGTCGGATAACTAAGAAAGCGGTGGAATATGAGGGTGACGGTAATAACAATTTATTAGGCGCACTTAGAATCGACCACGAACTTATGGAAAGGGGAATGGATGAATCGGGAATCAGACGATGAACCCAGACCATTGAAACTACAGCATTGTTAAGATCAACCAGAAGACCGAGAAAAGTCCCGGTGACCTGAGGAGACTTGCGATGCTGTGAAAAGTACTAACAGCATAAATTAGGGATTTGATTTACAACTGGTTAATAAGTTGTGGACTGTTCCTCGGAGAACAGAAAGTATGCAGCCAAGAAACAAGAGGAACAGGAGATCTACAATATATAGATCAAAGAGGGCAAAACGAGGGGGGAAATGTGGTTATCGCGTGGATTGACTACAAAAAGGCATACGATATGGTCTTGCAAAGCTGGATAACAGACTCAAAATGTACAAAATAACTGACAACGTCATGAAGTTTTTCGAAGAATCCATGAAAAACTGGAAGGAGGAATTGACAGCAGTGAGGATATAGAGTGACGATATAGAGATGGAATATGGTATTGGAAGATGTGCCATGCTAATAATGAGAAGTGGAAAACGACAACTGACGGAAGGAAAAGAATTACAGAATGAAGAAAAATCTAGAACGCTCGGAGAAAAGGAAAATTAAAAGTACTTTGGAATATGAGAAGCGGACATCATCGAAGAAGTGGAGATGAAAGAAAAGATTAAAAAAGAATATCTCAGCGGAAAGAAGCAACTACTTGAAACCAAACTATATAGCAGAAATCTCACCAAAGAGATTAATACCTTTATAAGATACTTGGGACCAACCTTGATGTGGACCAGAGAAGAACTTCAACAAATAGACTAGAAAACAAGAAAACCAATGACGATGCGTAAGGCCTTACATCTCAGAGATAACTGAGACAGACTGACTGTGTTAAGAAAAGGAGGAAGATAGAGTCAATGCATTGATACGGCGGCTCGAAGACAAAAGAGCAAAGAAATGATCGACAGAAAAACAATAAATAAAAAACAAAAATGGGGAGAAAAGCATCTGTATGGATATTTCAAGTGACATACAAGTGAAATCTCTCAGGAGAAGACTTGGACATAGCAAAGAAAGGGAAACTTTAAGAGAGAAACTGAATCGATTCTAAAAGCAGAACAAAAAAAACGCCATAAGAACCAACTTTGTTAAATGAACAAATAAACAAGACGCAACAAAATAGGAAATGTTGGTTATATGGTGATAGAGATGAAACGATCAATCACATAATAAATGAATGCAGCCAATTAGCACAAAAGAGTAGACACGACTAGGTAGAAAAAATTATCCGCTAGGAATTGTGCAAGAAATTGAAATTCGACCATACGAAAAAATGATATATACACAACCCAGAATCCGTCTTGGAAAATGAGACGCACAAAGTTCTCCAGGATTTTGAGATACAAACAGCTCACCTAATATTGGCCAGATGACCAGACTTCTTGATAGTCCAAATAAACAAACAACAAAAAAACGAGAACCTGTCGAATATTGGACTTTGCCGTTCCGGCGGCCACAGAATCAAAAGAAAAGAAAGCAAAAAGAGAAATAAGTACCTAGACATTGCCAGAGAACTAAAAAAAAAACAACTATGGAACATTAAAATGATGGTGATAACAATTGGTAAAAGGACTGGAAGACATGAAAATAAGAGGAGAAATGGTGACCATCAAGACTACAACATTACTAAGATAGACAAGAATACTGAATAGAGTCCTGAAGACTTGAGGAGACTTGTTATCACTCAGACTCCAGCGGAAAACAATCGGCTAAAGCTGGTGTGAAAAACTCTCAAAGGAGTAACAATAATAATAATGACTCTGCACAAAATCCGAGAGATAGCATAGGTAGTAAAAGGACTCGCCAGCATTGAAGATTGTGTAAATGGATCAATAATAAGACTCCAAGATTACATTACCTGCCAAGGCAACATAAGAAAAGAACAGAAAGACAATAAAAACTAGAGAACAAAATCGGGAAGAAAAATAACTGCATGGATATATCAATAAAAAAAACTGACGAGATTGCTCGCAAAAAGACTTGAACATGGCTAAGAAAGGAAAACATCAAGAGAGAAACTGAATCTTTTTAATAGCAGCACAAAACAATGTCATAAAGACCAATTATATTAAAGCAAAAATTGATTATACGCAACAAAATTGCGAATATAGATTATGTAGAGAAAAGATAAAATGAATAATTACATAATTAGTGTGAGACTATGATATCACATTTTCGGATAGTTCATTTACCAATCCTGTCTTTGCCCACGCTGTGTTTGAAAGATCTACAGACAAGGAATGACACAATCTATCCGGGGTGATCCGTTTGAACAAAATTGCCTGGGTGTTGGCAACTCAAAAACAAGAATAACTCTCCGTCAACAATTAACAATCATTTATTGTTCGGTGTTCAGACTGCATACAGAAGCACGAGAGAGAGAGAGAGAGAGAGAGAGAGAGAGAGAGAGAGAGAGAATCTGTAAGGGTCTGTGAACAGACACAAAGAGACGCGCACCGCCCTCCCAGTCCGACAGGACTCTCTGGATGCAAATTTCTTACTGACAACTAACCAACTGGCTAACTGACTACTAATTATCGGTGGGGGTAATAACATCTTGCAAAATTATTGCGTCATCTCTCAAGTGTCCGAAATTCACTGTCAAAACTGTCACAGAAAAGATATGAATCCATTTTGTTAACATTTTGTTCTTCCTGAATTGAACGTTATGTATTCGCTTAAACTTTCCAATTTGACTTACATTTCTGCTCAAAGGTTTTAGCTAACTTAACAGCAAACTGAAAAGCTCGTGGCCTAACCAAACCAGGGAGTAAAATAATTAACCTTCATGGCAACTGTGCCACATTAATGAATGCAGCAAACTATCATAAAAGACTCGGCACACCAGAATGAGAAAGGTGATCCACAGGAAATTGTGCAAGAAACTGAATTTTGCCATACTACCAATTGATATATGCACAAACCAGAATTTGTCTTGCTCAGTCGGCTGGGACTGCAGAATACACCGACTGCTTCTCTGCAGAGGGGTAAGACCTCCCCAACGAGTGACCTGATCATGACACAAAACAATCTTATTGTGAGGTTCCAGTAATGCTGGAGATTTGGGGAATGCGGAGTACCCCTTCATTGCCATCG
>CAUZXS010001537.1:97500-100000 GCA_963585895.1 Sepioteuthis lessoniana
TACTTTCATTACTCATGTGTATTATTCATTTTTAAGCTTCACGTTAATATTAAAACATAAGAAATATCGCTCATAAATAAGTACAACTTAGTATTAAAAATGTTCAATTTGTTATATAGCAAAGATATTATGATTTTATTATTTCCAGTAGAATGTTATAAAAGTTTCTTCCAAAAAATCAGTATCATTTCGTTATCTAATAACTTGACCACTTCACATGCAAATGATCTCAGATTTTAACAGCATGTGGAAAAACAACATGAAATTCTACGTTTAATGTTTCTTGTATTTTTCATTTCAGGAAAAGAATTACAAATCACAAGAAACAAAAGCAGTTTAGATAATTAATATAAAAGTTTTAAGTTATTTTTAAAAACGCTGATAAAATCTAAGATCATTTGAATGAGAATTAGTCCAGAAATTAGATTACAAAGTGATATAATTTTTTCTGAAATCCCCTGGAATCTCATTTTTATAAAAAATAAATACATAATAAAGATATTATTAGATATTATTTACGATTAAACTCTACCGCACAGAAATTTTAAAGCCCAAAATAAAATCGGGGAGTCGAGTGTTAACATTTATATTTTTGTTAATAAAGTCTCAATAATTCAGAATTTAGCTATAAATATTACCAAATAATATCCGTTTTCTGAGTATATTTTTTTTCTCTAGAAATCGTAAAAGCTTACATTTTTCACTCCCGCCACCATATATATATATATATACATATGTGTGTGTGTGTGTGTGTTTGTGTGTGTGTGTGTGGCGAAGGAATTAACGTTTGCCTCTCGCGTAATAAAAAACTCCTCTAATGAATTGAGCACTCTGGTATCCTGTAAGGCGAAATATAAACAAACAAAAGCTACTACATAATGCCTTATAGTTCCCGAGTTGACGTATGTCGTCTGTTGGCTAAACGGTAAGATACTAAGTCTAACATAAAGCTGGGGGAGGGTTCGATCTTAGTTTGAAGCAACCTGTGTATCTAGCCACACAGTTGTGATACAACGAAACAGTCAGTTTGTGGTAGACAGTATATATATATATATATATATATATATATATATATATATATATATATATATATATATATTAGCAGATGTGAATTTATCAGTGTTATGACAATGTATTGTGGTTATATAATGTTTAATGGCACTCGTATTAAAGAGTTGGTGAAACAGTCCTGTTGTTTGTAAACAAAATTGTATAAAAAATAACTGCTAAAAATATGCACAATATATATATATGTATGTGGTATATACGCGCGCGCGTGTGTATGTGTGAAGAGTTCGTTTTAAAACATTTTTTCTTTAATCATGGTGTACTCAAATCCAGGGAAGCAGGATAAATCCGAAAACAAACGGTTAGCTCACCCATTCATACCAACATCGGGATAAAAATTTCACATAAATACGATCGTTGGACGAAAACCTTTTCTGTTTTACTTGTTTTGTGTTTTTTTTGTCGGAATATTTTTTAAACTGTAATTAAAATACATATCATCCATTTAATGAGGTTAATTTTTGGATTTGAAAAAAAAAGAGAATGCTGAAACAAATATTTTGAACTTTTTGTGGTTGAATGGTTTCCTTTCATCAAGAAAATGTTCGAATAATGGCTAGATTATTTATCAGTTTTCTCGATATTTAAAAGAGAATATCTATAAACAGATTTTTCCTTTTTTTCTTTCTAATTTGGGGGAGTTTGATATCTTTATGCTGTAATAATTTAAAATAGTCTCTTCTTTTTTTCTTTATTTTGCTGCCGACCTGAAACTCGAGTAGTTGAAAAATTTAGCATCATATATATATATATATATATATATATATATATGTGTGTGTGTGTGTGTGTGTGTGTGTGTGTGTGTGTGTGTGTGTGTGTGTGTGTGATAAATACCTTTAAGGCAATATGATTTAAAACAGTCTCTACCTGTTTTCTATTGCAGTTAGAATATTCTTGGAATGTTGAATTATTTCATGCTATATCAAGTTTAGCAATTATTGTCTTTAATAATATATACATAATGTATCTCCCTAATCGTTTGAAACAGGTAACATCATTTACTTACTTGCAATATCAATGTTTTTAGAACCAATTCATTTATATATTTTCAATAATTTTATATCGGTAATAACTTCATATTTAGTTGCAATATGAGAATTTTTAAAGAGCCAATGTATCAATAAAGTTCACAATTATTTTAAACGGGTAAATACTTAATACTTATTTCATATTTCAATGTTTTATGAGTCAGTATATGAATAGAGTTCACAATCATTTTAAACAGGTAAACGCTTCGTACTTAATTGCAATATGAATGTTTTTAAGAGCCAATGTATGAATAAAGTTCACGATTAATTCAAAAAGGTAAAATGCTTCATATTTAGTTCATATATTCATCTTTTAAGAGCCAGTGAATTAATAAAGTTTGCTGTTTTTTAAACTGATAAGAACCTCATAATCGCAATAGGAATGTTTTGAGAGGCTATAGATG
>CAUZXS010001537.1:105000-115000 GCA_963585895.1 Sepioteuthis lessoniana
AGTGATAATATATGTTATGGTCCCGTCTATGAGTCAAAAAGAAATAATTTTCTATACTTGGAAACATTTAACTGTTTGCCAACGAATAAATAATGTTGTATAGTATAACATGCGTTTGATAACTTTGCTTGAAACCATTTAGCCGTGTGCAAATAAAACTATTAGTGCTACATTGTTATATACAAAACCATTTAAATGTGTGCAAATAAATGAGTTCCAGCTCGTTTTAAAATAGTTACCTACAAATTGTTCGTTTTCAAATCATGAACAGGATTTGGCATTAAATAACCTATAAGGGTTGATATGCCATCCAACACAACCAACCAACAAACCAACCAATCATTTTCTGTGAAAATAAGAAGTCTACGCACATGCGCACAAAGATAAACAGATACAATACGATAATTTTTTTTCTGAAAACTTTGGTAACTGTCTTCAATTTGATATAACAAAATTCAGTTTCTGTTACAGCTATTCATGGGGGAGAGGATTTATACATAAAGTTCTTAAATTGAAATTTATCAGGATAGGGTATTTATCAATATTTTGTTTGGTTTTTCGCTTCTCCTTGGGCAATTAGTAATTGAAATCGTCTGCTGAAAGGAGAGACAGACAGACAGACAGAGAATGGAGAGAGAGGCGGGGACTGAAGAAAAAATTATTTCCTGGAGACGATTATGAAAACAATAATAAAGGCCAACACAGACAGACAAAAATTTTGTGGTGTTTTTTCTTTTCTTTTTTTTATAGCATGGTTTCAAATTGAAATTATGTCTTAAATATGTTAGGAATCACAGCAATTACAGCTAACACCCTCCCCCCTCTCTCTCTTTCTCTCTTTATATATATATATATATATATTCCCCAATGGTCCAGGAGACCGGGGTTCAATCCCAGGTCGAGTCATACCAAAGACTTAAAAGTGGTACTTGATTCCTCCTTGCTTAACACTCAGCGTTATAAGGTACTATGAAGAGTAGATTGGAGCAATCCAGGGAAAGGAGTAGCGCCTTTCTCTACACCTTGGTGTAGTAGCTATTGAAAAAGGACCCTTCGTGTCGCCCTCGACGACAATCGGCAACTTTACTTTTTTTTTTTTGTTATATAACGAACGTCTGAACAAGTTAGAAGTGACACAAGGTGAATATTTTGCAGGGTTTAACATGTTGTCACACAAAGTTTAAGAGTCCAGTTTGCCCTATTATTTATCAATTGTCGGAGGGAGAATACTTGGATGCATATATATATATATATATATATATATATATATATATATATATATATATATATATATATATTATTCAGTCCAGTTAAACCGGAGTTGGGAATAATTCCGTCAGGACAAATTATTCAACTATGAATACTTAAATATTCCTGGTAAGGAGCTCAATGTAACTGACATCACAGAACAACATTTCTTTTAAGAAAAACAAAACCCGGACACATTAGGATTATAAATTTATTTCCATCCTGCTATGGGTATTGATATGAATTAATGACACCGAAGAAGTCCTGTTAAATTTGGTGTTATTGATTCAAATCATTACCCATAGCAGGACGGAAATAAATTTATAATCCTAATGTGACTGGGTTTTGTTTTTCTTAAAGATATATATATATATATATATATATATATATATATATATATATATATATACTTGTAACAGAGAATTTCTGTGGGTCTTTCCGCATCCACGCTAACAAAACAAAACAACAACAACAACAACAAAACCCAAAAAAAACAAAGAAAGAATAGCACGCAACAATAATGGAAATACGAATGATCATCGTACAATGTGTATTACATATTCTTACAAATGGCTTTTAGAAACAAAACTATATACACCCACACGTCACACGTCCACACTCAAATATACACTACATGTTCATGTTTTCTTTCTTGATACACTTAAATTGAACGTTTTGCATCTAACATTTTTATGCTGTGTAAGTTCAGGTTATTTGGTTTGATGGCCTATCAACACTTAATACCAAATCCTGTTTATACATATATACATTATATGAATTATAAGGGAATTTTTACTTGGTAACTTAATTTTTAAATGAGTTAAAGCTAATTTGTTTGCACACAGTTAAGCGGTTACAAATATTACAATTCAACATTAGTGATTCTATTGTATTCCTATCTAATATGATATTTAGTACACTGTTTGCATTGGTGGTAAGTTGGTTGGGTTTTATGGCATAATAACCTTTATAGGTTATTTAACGCCAAATCCATTTTTATACAAATAATCAGTTCTTTTTCAAACAATTCAGTTTTGCATGAGTACATAGTTTAATTGTCAAAAACATTTCTATTTCAAACTATTCAGTTTAGTCAAGCAGTTCTAATTCAAACAATTCAGTTAGCGTAAGTACAGTTTCAATGCCACAACAGTTTCATTTCAAGTTATTTAGTTTACGCAGTTTAGTTTAACACATATATAGGACCCTATCAGGTGCTACCACTCCGAGCCAGAGTGGACCTGAGAGCGATAGCAATGAAGGGGTACTCTGCATACCCCAATGCTCCAACATTACTGGAACCTCACCATCAGATTGTTTAGTGCCATATGCTGGACACTCGTTATGGGGTGGGGTGGGGTTCTTGCCTCTCTGCAGAGGTGCAATCGGTGTATTCTACTGCCCCAGCCGACTGGGCAATGTTTACATAGAGTTTATTAACTCTGTGCAAACATTTTACATATTAATAATTTGTTGGTCCATAGTTAAATGGTTTCAAGTATTCCTATTTAACTTTAATAATTCTATTTAATATTAATCATCTGTTTGCACTCATTGTCAGATGGTTTCAAGTATTACAATTTAACATTAGTACTTCTATTTATCAAATTCCTATTTAATACAGACAACTTTCGCGCAAGTGCATGGTTTCAAAAATAATAAAAATAATAATCCTTAATAATTTATTAAACAATTCGATTAGACCCATAGATAGGACCCTAACAGGCACTACCACTCAGGTTCAGAGTGGAACTGGGAGTAATAGCAAGAAAGGAGTACTCCACATTGCCCAACGGCCCAGGACTGAAACCTTACCATAAGAGAGTTTAGTGTCATACCCGGGATGCTCGTTGCAGAGGAAGTATCTTACCCCTATGCAGTAGTGCAGGGGGCGTATTCGACTACCTCATTCGAAGCAGGGGAGGTGGCGTATAAATACGCGTAACAGAAATTTTTGTACATATTTTTGCATCCATTGGTCTTAAGTAGATCAACTCTCTTATAAAATAATTAAATATAAAATTAAATTTGGAATCAAAACATTTCTCCATGATTTTATTGATAACATTTTTTTTAAAAAGCATACGTTTTCTTTCGATAATATATATATATATATATATATATATATATATATATATATATATATATATATATATATATACATATATACGAGGTGCATACGATAAGTTTCCAGACTTTTTTTGTATGGGCATTTAAAATTGTCATAGACTCTTGAAAATTCAGTATGTTATTGCCATACATCTTATGAGATGACTGACCAATTTTTATGATTTCAGGTTCAAATGAACAGCTACAGCAGCAATTGGAATACACCCTACTAAAGCCTGATTGTAACAGCTGGTGACTTTCAAAAATGAAATCTGTCACTTTAGAAGAACGATATACAATAAAATTCTGTTTTAAACTTGGAAAAAATGCCACAGAAACGTATGGAATGCTTCAGACTGCTTTTCGACCATCTTGCACGAATCGAGCATCAGTTTTTGAGTGGCATAAGAGATTCAATGAAGGCAGGGAGTCTGTGAGGGATGATGAAAGGTGTGGGAGGAGAAATTTACTGTAATATCTTGGACATTCCGTTTTGGTTGGGGCTCTTAACCTTTTGCAGGGGATACAAATAATCAGTTTATTTTAAGACCCAACGACGCGAAAACTCAATAAAGATTAGTTAATATATCAATTAGTATGTAACTCAAATCAGTTTAGATTACATGTATACCTTGATTTACGTTGTTTCGAATTTAGTGGTTCTCGATTATACGTCGTTTGTCAAAAAGAAATTAAAATCAAGTTTAAGTCATTTTATTTTACTTTACGTCGTACTGAAATCTTAATATTACTAGAAAGGCATTAAAAGCTCATAAAATCATTTTACTGTACAATAAATAAGAGTAAAAGTATATAAAATCATATTAAAATACGTACATTTACATTAAATGTTAATATAATCATCATAAATCCTAGAGAACGAAAAAAAAAAAACATCTGTGACGTTGTGTTGACGTCTTATTTAGCGGTCTTTATGAGTTCAATATGAGTGTTTTATATGATAGTTCCAATATCGACCGTTTGGTGTCATTGTCAGCGCTACTCATGATTCCCACGAAATTGAAATCCAGTTTAGATTAGACATGCGCACTGTATACATCCGCTTATCACCTACTCTCTCTTTCTAATTCATTAATGACTTTATATTTGGTCCCAATGGTTCCTAAGAAAATTCCTTGTACAAGTGCTATTCTATAAGTAAAATACAGAACAAGGTAAATACAGTCACAAGGTAGATGAAATTATCCCGAGCACTTTCGGACTTTTTACAGGCCATCATCAGAGGCTGTTTGCAGTTTTGATAAATTCATCTAGCAACTCCAACCTAAAACCAAAGTTTCCTTATAAAATTATGTAAAAAAATTTTGTCTTTATTATTTAGACAAAAATACTTAAACGAAGGACTGCTACCCAACTGCACAATCACACACACACTAAAACACACACACACACACACACACACACACACACACACACACACACACACACACATATATATATATGTGTGTGTGTGTGTTCAAACGTATCTGTATATGTGTGTGAGGGCATAGGTTAACAAAGATCACACGGAGGTGGCACTTTTTCTGGTTTGGGTTTTGTTTAATGGCATATCCACCTTCGTGAGTTACTTAATGCCAAAACCATCCATGTAGAAAACGGCAGTAATACTATTTAACCCATAGCTGTGGGATGATTATAGGAGTTCATACCTTTCCTGAGGGTATAAATCCGAAAATGAACGTTATAGTCGTTTACTTCGTGTCTGCAAGTCCACCATATTACGTCATGGATCCCTACGCCACGGAGACTCTCCCGCACTTTTTTAAAAATCTGGCACTCAATAAGTATCATGTACCCACTTCAGTATTAAAGTTCCTCTTGTTTTCTGGGAAGAAGCCCTTCCTGAATTATTGGAGAAGTTTATGGAGCAGGACATGAACAAAGTAATTGACATGGGGGTGGAGATTCCCCTGTAATTGTAGCATGATAGGTGGCTGTCTATCCTCTTAAAGAAGTGACACATACGAGCGTACTTCAGCTGTTGTGAAAATTACCCTTCATTTTATATACACTGGAAGAGCTCAATCTGTTTCTGTATCAAGTCTGAACATCTTACTTTGTTCACTGTAGGGATCGTATCTGATTTTGGTGCCTTGCCTTTCTAACTTGAGAGGTTGTCGAGTTCTACATTGATTCTCACCTGAAGAAGGTATGCAATGGTCTCATTGTTGCTATTAGCAGAGTGCTTGAGGACATGGTCTAATAATTCAACTCATATCTTCAAGATCGGCTTCTTTTGGTCAACATTTGGGGCCTATCTGGTCAGAAGACGAGAGAGTGACCAGAAGAGTACGTCAATTTTCAGGGTGTAGTATGAACTGTCTGAGTGACCGTGAATTTCATCGGCCTTCTCATTGAACCATGCATCTTACACCTCAATGGGTTTCTTCTGGACTGCTTACCTTGTTTGGCCATGTGTCTTTCCTCATTTTTAATAGTTCATTTTCTCTGACCGCAAAATTGGGTCTTTTCATCATTCTCATTGAACCACTTTTGATTTTTTTTACGTCTCGGTCCTGGGTGTTCGAGGGTCTGAAGGACCCATACGATTCCTCAGAGCTATCCTGGTCCTTAAGTCTGTGTGGTAGTCTGATGTACCGCTCAAAGGAAAATTCCTCAGATTTTCTCCTCTTTAGCTTATGAACGGTCAGTCTGTTTGTATTCTTTTGATCTTAAGGTTTTCTCTGGGTCAGAATGGGAAGCTTGCATTTGGACATTAGATGTTTGTCAGTCAAGCAGATGGTACCACACATTCTCTCAAATTTTGTTGGTCTCTCGTTCTTGTGATGATGATAATGTTCATCAGATGCCTCCTGCATCGTAAATTTCGACCGTGATTACATCTGAAACTGGAGTCTCGTCACGTGAGAACTATTTGAAGCTCTTTATATTTCCACAGTTACATTTACTATAAGCATAATGTACAAATACAACACTCTTCTCTAAAGAAAAAGTTCTAATCCATACATAAAGCATTGATTTAGTTTGGTTTGGTTGGGTTTGGTTTGGTTGGGTTTGGTTTTATGTCATATCAACCATTAAGGTTATTTAATGCCAAATTCATTTTTAGGGATATATACAGTTCTATTTCAGACAATCAAGTTTAGTATAAATACACAGATTATATGTCAAAAACAGTTCTATTTCAAAGAATTCAGTTTAGCATAAGTACACAATTTATGTGTTAAAAACCGTTCTATTTCAAACAATTCAGTTTAGCATAAGTACACTGCTTAAATACCAAAAGAGTTCTATTTTAAACAATTTAGTTTAGCTTAAGTCCACAGTTTTTTGGTCAAAAACAGCTCTATTTCAAACAATTCAGTTTAGCATAACTACACTGTTAAAGTGTCAAAACCAGTTCTATTTTAAATAATTTAATTTAGCATAAGTAGACAGTTTAGTTCTATTTGACCCATAGATAGGACCCTATTAGGTGCTACCTCTCCGAGCCAGAGTGGACCTGGGAGCGATGGCAATAAAGGAGTACTCCGTATCTCCCAAAGCATTGCTGGAGCCTCACCATCAGATTGTTTCGCGTCATATCCAGGACACTCGTTGTGGAGGAAGTCTTACTCCCCTGCAGAGGTAGTCTGTGTATTCCATTGTCCCCAGCCGACTAGACCCCATAATGTATAAAGTAAGAATAAAAAAAAAACAATAAAATCTCATTGGAATGAATATGACATCCGATTTTAGAATATAAAAACTTGTGTCTCTGCAAACATTTAAAAGTTGATAGAGACTTACTTCATCGGTCAACAAACTTATAAATGCTACGCTTGCTTCCTGGGGTTTGGAAGCACAACATGAAACCGACTCGTGTTCAACCTCTTCTTTAACATGATAGATCAGAGCCTAAAAACTATCAGCATTTTCATATTCATTTGAATTTGTAGAGTGTATTATATAGAGATGAAGTTTCTTTTTCTGCAATTATTAGTAAAGTTGGCGACCGTAGTCGAGGGCGACCAGAAGGCTCCCTTTTCCATAGCTACTACCCTGAGGTATAGGAGAGGGCGCTACTCCTTTTCCTGGATTGCTCTACCTTACCCTTGATACGTACCTTATAATGCTGAGTGTTAAGCAAGGAGGTATCAAGTACCATTTTTAAATTCTTTCGTATGACTTGACCTGGGATTGAACCCAGGTCTCCTGGACCATTGGCGAACACTCTACCCAGTAGGCAAATTTTGAAGTTATATTTGAAAATATAAAGAGCACATTATGTACAATTAAACCTACTTTGCCGCTTTGACCGGTTTATTTTGCCCCAGCAGGAGCTAAGACTCTCACAACGAGTGTCCATGATATGACATTAAACAATCAGATGATGAGTCTTTAGTAATGCTGGAGCTTTGGGGAATGCAGAGTACCATTTCATTGACATTACTCACAGGTCAACTCTGGCCCGAAGTGGTATCACCTAATAGGGTCCTATTTATAGATCAAATAGAACTGTTTTTACATTTAATTGTGGGTAAATAAAAAAACAGTGAACTAATGCTAGATTGAATTATCTGAAATAGAATTATATTAACATTTAACAGTGTGTAAACAAATGACTGATGTTTAATTGAATTGTTAGTGTTAAATAGCAATACTTGGAAAACATTTAACTCCATGTAAACAAAAGTTTAACAGTAAACAGAATTATTCGTATTTGATATAAATAAGGGAAGCAATTAATCTGTGAAAAAAAAATGAGCTCGGGATCATTTAAAGATGTTATCTACAAGATGTGTTTAGGAGTTACATATCTAATATATATATATAAAGAGGATTTGGCATTAAATAACCTACAATGTTTGTTATCATATTTACCAACCCCTCCGCTCGAGCAGGATATGACACAAGGTCAATTTTTAAAGCGAAGTTTAACAGGTTTGATTTCAGAGTTTTCCTTCTCCTAGACTAGTTGCCTCACCAAGGCTGAAGAACACAGTCTGCCCTACTATTTACCCATAACTGGAGGGAGAATAATTGGATTCATACCTTTCCCAAGGGTATTAGTGCTATGTGAAATGCAATCAGTCTCGTCCAGGATTTGAACTCGTGTCGCCGTATCCATTTCCAACGTCGATAACCGACAATGTTTGTTATGCCATAAAACCAAACTAAACAAAACCAAACCAAACAGGTTCATTCTTCGGTCTTCTTCAGATATTACATATAATTCCATATCGCTTTATACCTTGTTGGTGGGATTTAGAATATAGCAACTGCATCTCTACAGAGGGCTTTGACCTTCTAAAATAGCGAGGGTCCTTGGTATGACACTAAACTACTTCTGATGGTGAGGCTACAGTTTTCAAATTCTGACTACCCATTTATTATGTTTACTCCCAGGTTTACACTAATCTATTCTGGTCCCATTTATTGATCAACTACATTTGTTTGTACATTATTTGTATTTGATTGGAATGCTTGATACCAAATAACTAACTCATCTCTGCAGAAGTGTAAGACCCCTCCCCGCTTCACAACGATTGTCCTGGTTACAACAACTAAATCGCATCTGATGATGAGGCTCAAGTCGTGGAGCTTCGTGGAATAAGGAGTACCTCTTCATTGACATTAATCCCAGGTCCACTCTGACCCAAAGTGGTAGTACCTGTTTGGGTCTATTAATATGTGTCAAATAGAAATATTTAATCATTTACTAGAAACCATAGAACTGTGTGCAAACAAATGACTTACGTTAAATTGAATTCTTTGTATTAAGACATTTAACTCTATGCAAACGTCTGAATAATGTAGAATAGAATTATTAGTGTTAAATGGGAATATCTTTGAATGTGTGAAAATAAATGTGAAAAATTGAATGTGTGAAAATAAAACTAGTAGTGTTTAAAAGGAATACTTAAAACGATTAAATGTGTGCAAACAAATACACTCTGGCTCCTTAAAAAATTATAAACTGTTTTGTCCAGTTGGCTGGGGCTATAGAATACACTGACTGCATTTCTGCAGAGGGGTAAGACCCCACCAAATGAGTGTCCTGGATATGACACATAACAATCAGATGGTGAGGTTCCAGTAATACTGGAGCTTTACGGAATACGGACTACTCTTTTATTGCCATCGTTCCCAGGTCCACTTAGGCCTGGAGAGGAAGTACCTGATAAGGGTTAAATCTATGGGTTAAATAGAACTAAACTGTGTACTTATGGTAAAATGAATTGTTTGAAGTAGAACTGTTTGACTAAACTGAATCGCTTGAAAAAGAAATATTTTTGACAGTTAAACTGTGTACATACATTCAAACTGCGTACTTACGTTAAACAATTGTTTGAAATGGAATTCTTTTTGTATGCTAAATTGAATTGTTTGAAAAGGAACTGTTTTTTTACACTTAAACTGTACTTACGCTAAACTGAATTGTTTAATATAGAACTGTTCTGACATCTAACTGTGTGTAAACAAAATCTATACTTATATTAAACTGAATTGGTTGAATTAGAACTGTTTGACTAAATTGAATAGCTTAAAATAGAAATCATTTAACAATTAAACTATGTTTATGCTAAAATTAATTCTTTGAAATAGAACTGTTTATTTGTATAAAAATGGATTTGGCATTGAATAACGTACAAAGGTTGATATGCCATAAAAACCAACC
>CAUZXS010001537.1:117500-130000 GCA_963585895.1 Sepioteuthis lessoniana
TGTTTATTGAGAAGTCGTAATTTTTTATATCTTTCCATCTTATATATATTTTTGCAATTAAAATAAAAATTGAGGTATAGCGCTGCTTTTTGTGAAATGAGCACAGTAAAGTTTTTATGAATTCAAAAAGCTTTTGACGTTGAATTTATATTCTAAATTCTGCGCAAGTGCAGGATGTGACACAAGGCTATATTTTAAGTGGACCTTAAAAGGTTTACATTTAGAGTTTTGCTTCTCCTAAACCGCTTGCCATCCTAAGCTTTAAGCGCCAAGGCTGCCCTACTATTTGCCTATATCTGGAAGAAAATTAGTTGGATTCATATTTTTGCCATGTAAAGTGCAAACTACCTCATTCGGGATTTGAACTTGGTTAGCCGTGTCCATTTCCTACCTTGGCAACCATTACACTATGAAAGCCTCCACGCACGCACACTTATATATATATATATATATATATATATATATATATATATATATATATATATATATATATATATATATATATATATATATATATATATATATATATATATATATATATATATATATATATATATATATATATATATATATATATATATATATATATATATATATATATATATATATATATATATATATATATACGCCAATGGCTCGGGAGACCTTGGTTCAATCCCAAGTCGAGTCATACCAAAGACTCAAAAATTGTACTTGATGCCTCCTGACTTAACACTTAGCATTATAAGGTGAGACTCATGAGTAAGGTGGAGCAATCCAGGGAAAGGAGTAGCGCTCTCTCCCACACCTTGGTGTAGTAGCTATCGAAAAGGGAGCCTTCGGGTCACCCTCGACTACGGCCGCCAACTTTACTTACTTTATATATATATAGAGAGAGACAGACAGACAGACAGAGAGACAGACAGAGACAGAGAGAGACAGAGACAGAGAGACAGACAGACAGTCAGACAGATTGACATACAGAAGGAGAGGGAGAGAGAGAGAAAGAGAGTGAGTGTGTGTAATGAATAATATGTATGATAATAAATAATAATATAACGCCTTCACACATGCACAACCACCCACTCAATGACACACACACACACACACACACACACACACACACACACACACACACACACACATACATATATATTTAATTTGTATTAGTTTATTTCTATCTATATAGCTTGGGAAATCTGTCTGTCTTTGTACATATCATATATTCATCTATATAGCTCTTTTTGCTCGGTAATATATATATATATATATATATATATATATATATATATATATATATATATATGTGTGTGTGTGTGTGTGTGTGTGTGTGTGTGCATGACTGCATACATGCAAGCATGCTCCTGCCGTCACTTTTGATTATGAACTCATTAACCTCCGAACCTGTGCCCGTGCAAAAGTGAACTCCCCCCCCACCATCTGTTTTAATTTGCCGAGTGTCAAACTGTGTGGCGTACGGAGTGAACTCCCTAATCGACAACCCACACGGCGCATCCGTGTCTGCTTCGGTTCAAAACTTTAAAGCCTTTTAAAATTTAGAAGGGCAAAAAGTTCTTTAGTTTTTGTAACCCCTTTTTATTTTACTTCATAAACATTTCCTTTTTGGGGGCACATTTTTTAAATACTTTATGCATTACTAGCCGTAGTACTCGTTCTACGCTGGGACATTTCTTTTCTGAAAATGGCATTTCAATTTGCGATTAATTTGCAATCATGCGATCAATTCGCCATTATAAAATGACCCTGATTGATTTCGTTTGCCGGCTTTGAGATGCAAATCCCCAGCCCATCAGAACCGAACTGATTTTTTCAGAAGGTTTTACTCAATGAATAAGGATTGTGTTTTATACAAACAGTTTGGTTTGGTTCGGTTGGATTCTTAGTTTAATAGTATATCAGTCGGCAGGGGCTGTAGAATATAGAATAAGACCCCCCACAACGAGTGTCCAGGATCTGACACTGAACAATCTGATGATGAGGTTCTAGCAATTCTGGAGCTTTGGGGAAAGCAGAGTACCCCTTCATTGCCATCGCTCCCAGGTTCACTCTAGCCCGGAATGGTAGCACCTGATACGGTCCTGTTTATGGGTTAAATAGAAGTACTTATGCTAAAACTAAATTACTTGAAATGGAACTGTTTTGATATTTACATATGCACACATATGCTAAACTGAACTGCTTGAAATAGAACTGTTGACATGTAAACTGCGAATTTCTGCTCAACTAAATTGTTTGAAATAGAATTGTTTTTGACATTGAAACTATACTTACGCTAAACTGAATTGTTGAAATTGAACTGTTTTGACATTGAACTGTGTAAACAAAATTTATACTTATACTAAACTGAATTGTTTGAATTAGAACTATTTGACTAAACTGAATTGTTTGAAATAGAAATGTTTTTGACAATAAAACCGTGTACTTATGCTAAACGGAATTGTATGAAATAGAACTTTTTATTTGTATAAAAATGGATTTGGCATTAAATAACCTACAAAGGTTGATATGCCATTGACTCAAACCAACAAACAATATATCAACTTTTGTCGGTTATTTAATGCCAAAGTCGTCCTTTTAACATAACATAATGATACTATATACTCGTAACTCCTAGACGAGTGATAAAGGGTTTTATACATTTCCCAAGCGTAACAGAGCAACGGAAGTTCGAACTCGCTTATTCCAAGGCCTCCATACAAACGTAGTCTATGAATATCAATTAAGTGATGGTTATCTTAGAAGACGACAAATGTAACGTAACTAAAGGGATAAAAAAAATAGAAACGAATTTCTGGTTTTGATTGATTTAATTTTTCAAGGAATTTTTTTCCTGTCTTACAAAAGTTGGAAACAAACAATGATGAACTTGACCATGTTCAGGAAATCTCAGGAGCAATTTTCATATTCTTATGTATATAGCATTGGTCAGAAAGGGGGTATCGTTGCGGTGTTGTAGTGATTAATTAGCAATCTAGTTCGAACTCCAGTCGTACTACTTCGTTTACTTTTGGACTATTAGTTTTTGAAAACTTAACTTTAATAATAATAATAACAATAATAATAAACTTTAATTTGACTATAGGAACAAATAGTATATGCACAACCCAGAATCCGTCCAAGAAAATGAAACGGCCAAAATTATTCGGGATTTTGAGATACAAACGGATCATCTAATCTCAGCCAGTGATAGTGACTAAGTGATAGTCAATAAACAGAAAAAAAAAGACAATCTGCCGAATAGTGGACTTTGCCGCTCTGGCCTATCACAGGGTAAAACTGAAGAATAGCAAAAAGAGAGATAAGTACGAAGACCTTAGTAGAGGGCTGAAAAAACTATGGAACATGAAAATGACGGTGAAACCAAGTGGAACTGACACGCTCAATATCGTCACTAAAGGATTGGTACAGAGACTAGAAGACTTGGAAATAAGTCGCGCTATTACATTCACCTTCGGATAAATACTCTTGGGAAAGTTATGAACCCCCTTGTCCTACCAGATATGAGTTAAATAGCATCACGGCTGTTCTTCTAGAAGGATTGTTTTGGCATTAAATAACCCACGAAGTTTGATATGCCATTAAACAAAGAAACCAAACCAATCTACAAGGATCGCTTTGATTTTGTTGGTTACAAATGTTGATATCCCATTAACAAGAAAACATAACCAATTATCAGAATGAGTAGACTTTTGTCTCTTTTATAGTTCCCAGTAGATCACCCTTCCAACCCAGTCATGCCTACTCATGTATTTCTTCTATGCCCGTTTGTTGCATTCGCTTATTATAAGATTAACTATTTATTCTCTATCACCACATAATCGACACTTTCTTTTCTTTTGCGTATTATCAATTTCCACTTTGATATAATTAGTCCTGGCATTATTTTCTGCTACAATTATTCAATTTCACAATTCAGGTTTCCTTTTCCCAGCTATGTCCAGGTCTTCTTTTGTTCAATCTCCCCAGTTTTAAGTATTCAGAGATTTTTTTACGGATTTTGCTTTCTAGATTTTCTAAATTGTTTTTTCTTTTTTTTTTTTTTAACTTTGTTCTTTCCAATTTTTACCAGAAATACTGTTAACGGTTGTCTTATTTTGTCTATCTTTGCATACTTTCCAAGCCCCTAACCTTGCAGTAACACAATCTTTAATGCTGGTGGGTCCTCTTTCTCCTTCTACAGAGAGTTTTTCACACCAGCGTTAGCTGATGGTTCTTTCATGGGAGTTTGAGTAATGGCAAGTCTATTCAAGTCTCTTGGACTTTTTTCAGTATTCTGGCCGATCTCAATAATTCGGTAGTCTGGGTGATCCCCACTCGTCCTCTGATTTCTAAGTCTACCAGTTCTTTACCAAGCCTTTGGAGATTGGTCCGTGTATACCAATTACAATTGGTATCACCGTCACATTCATGTTCCATAATTTTCTAGCTCTCTGGCAATGTCTTATCTTTCTTTTCGATTTCTTTTATTTTCATTCTGTGCTCCGCTAGGACAGCAAAATCTACTATTCGGCATTTTTTTTCTTTTTTCTTTCTTTTTTTTTTTTTGTTGATTAGAGTGTTCGCCAATGATCCGGGAGACCTATGTTTATTCCCAGGTAGCGTCATACCAAAGATTTAAAAATGGTGCTTGATACCTCATTGCTTAACACTCAGCAATATAAGGTACGTATCAGGGTTAAAGTGGAGCAATCCAGGGAAAGGAGTAGCGCCCTCTCTTATATCTCGGTGTCGTAGCTTTTGAAAAAGGAGCCTTCGGGTCTCCCTCGACAACGGTCGCCAATTACTTTATCACTAATCTGGTCAAGATTTTCTTCTTCTTCTTCTTCTTCTTCTTCTTCTTATTATTATTATTATTATTATTATTATTATTATTATTATTTTCGGTTTCTTGCAATCCTTCTCTGGGTTCTCACTCAAGACTGTGGATGAAGGAAGGTAGTTATCATATGCATTCTTCGTATTTTTGTGTTTTGCTACTTTTGGGGGTGATATTTTTCAGACACAGAGTACTTTCTTAAGGAGTCGATCTGTTCTGCAAAGTGCAATTTTTGTATTTCATATAGGCTGGGAATGCTAGGTGTTTCATTAATGTTTCATTGATTTGTTTGTATTGATCATACCCAGGGCTCTCACTATTACTGGCTCGGGTAGTTTTAAATTGTCATACTTTCTCAGTTTCTTACAATAGAGTCTAATTGACAGTTGTTCATCTTAGGTTTCCAGGACGCGTCTGAGTATTTTTGCCAAACTTTACAAATCTGCTGTTTGTATAGTTTCGATTCTACCCCTGGTCCACTTCATTCACTTTATTATTGGGTTTTCCACACTAGAGTCAGCTGATGATTGTCCACTGGAGTCTGAGAGACAGCAAGTCTCTCCAAGTCTCCAGTACTCTTTTTAGTTTTCTCAACAATGCTGTCCTCTAATTTCCCAGTCCCCCAGTCCCTGTATCAACCCTTTCGTGACTGTACCAAGCACTCCAATTGCAATTGGCATCACCGCCACTTTCATGTTTCATCGTTTTTTTTTTCTCTGGCTAGGGGAAGGTATTTATTATTTCACATTCTTTCTGTCTTACCCAGTGGTCAGTCGGAATGAACGACAAAATCCACGATTCGGTAGCTTCTCCATTTTTTTATTTGTTTGTTTGTTTGTTTGTTGACTAGGTTAGGTCATCTGGCCGGCATTAGATGATCCGTTTGTATCTCAAAATCCCAAAGAATTTTGTGCTTCTCATTTTCTAGGACGGATTCAGGGTTGTGCATATACCATTTGTTCGTATGATTAAATTTAAACTTCTGGCACAATTCCCAGTGGATCACCTTCCCCCATCCAGTCGTGTCTAGTCTTATACTCTCTTTGTGCTAATTTACTGCATCCGCTTATTATGTGATTGATCGTTTCGTCTCTGTCACCGAATAATCTACATCTACTATTTTTTTTGCTATGTCTATTCTTGCTTTGACATAGTCCTTATGGTGTTGTTCTGTGCAACTATCTGAAGAGATTCAGTTTCTCTCATAAAGTTTCCCTTTCTTAGACATGTCCAAGTTTTCTCTTTTGAGATTTCGCTTTTTTGTCGCTATTATTGTTATTTTATTCTTTACAAATTTTTCACATCAGCTGTCGCCCTTGGTCTTTCACTAGAGTTTGAGTGATAGTAACTCTCCTCAGGTCTTCAGGACTCTACTCAGTATTCTAGTCGATGCCAACAATATCGTAGTCAAGATGGTTTTTATTCTACCGCTGATTTCTAGTCCCTCCAGTCCTTTCTCTTGGTTATTGGAGACTATTCCAAGTGCATCTTGACCCTCATATTCTTCAGGTTTTTTAGTTATCTGGTTATGTCAAAGTATTTTCACTTTTTTTCAAACTGTGGGTGTCAGGATGGCTAAATCCAAAAGATGGCAAATTCTCTTTTTTCTTGTCACTTGACACTTGGTCTAGTCTTCTGGCCGGGACAAGAGAATTTTATGGGTCTATATCTCTAGGACCAATTTCGGGTTTAGCAATATACTATTTAGTAGTATTGTCAAAGTTCAATCTCTTGCATAATTCCCAGTAGATCACCTTTCCTACCCAGTCATGTCTAGTCTAGTACTTCTTTTGTACTAGTTTACTGCATTCGCTTATGTGATTAACCGCTTCGTTACTTTCTCTACAGAACCGAGATTTGCTATTTTGTTGCGTATCACCAATTTTTGTTCTAATATAATTGGTCCTCATAACATTGTTTTGCCCTCTATTATTATTATTATTATTATTTATTTTAACAGAAAAGAGGAATGTAAATTTCAAGAAAGAAACCTGTTTCGAAATGTTTCTTTATTGCCTAATATCCTGCAAATTAAAACAGTGTATATTATGTTGATTGTGTGCAGTATCCCATGAAGCTTCCGTTGATCGTAGGATATTTTAGGGTCGATCTTCTGGTCATATAGCGTTAAGAAATAAAGCCTCTGATATATGTAATCCTAATTCCGGTCTATTTAGAACGTAAATATTTGTATCACTTGGATATTCAGGATAGCGATGGTTTTAACTTTGGTGGGCCCACAAGATGAAAGGCCCATACGAAAGTAAGATGATTCCCGGTAGGCCTTTAGACATATTCGGATGCATCAAAAGTACTTTGGTTTCTCTTACTCCAAAGCTGATTTCATGTATTCATTTAAAGACGATGCTTGATATCGTTAATATATTTATTATGCATATCATTGATATATAAAAAGTATTTGGTTGGTTGGTTGGTTGGTGGTTTGGGTTTATGGCATATCAACCTTTGTAGGTTATCTAATGCTAAATCCATTTTTAGACGAATTATCAGTTCTATTTCAAACAATTCAGTTTAGCATGAATACACAGTTTAATTGTCAAAAATATTTCTATTTCAAGCTATTCAGTTTATTAAAACAGTTCTAATTCAAACAATTCAGTTAGTATAAGCATAAATTTTGTTTATTCACATTCTAATGTCAAAATATTTCCATTTCAAACAATTCAGTTTAGCAAACAAAAACAGTTCCATTTCAAACAATTCAGTTTAGCAAACAAAAACAGTTCCATTTTAAACAATTCAGTTTAGCATAAGTACGCACTTTACATGTCAAAACAGTTTCATTTCAAGTAATTAAGTATGACATAAGTATACAGTTTAGTTCTATTTCACGCATAGATAGGATCCTATCAGGAGCTACCTCTCCGGGCCAGCGTGGACCTGGGAGCGATGGCAATGAAGGAGGTACTCCGCATTCTTCAAAGCTCCAACATTACTGGAACCTCACCATCAGATTGTTTAGTGTTATATCAGGACATTCGTTGGGAGTGGTCTTACCCTTCTTCAGAGATGCAGTAGGTGTATTCTCCAGCCCCAGCCGACTGGGCAATCAAAAGTATTTTCTTTCGACTATGGTTGCACTATATTATTATATTACATTAGCGTCTATGAAGGTTTGTAAGGGAACTGGAAGAGTTGGAAATCGGAAGACGAACGGGGGCCATCCAGACAATAACATTATTAAGATCTGCTGGAATAAAGTAAGTTAGCGACCATAGTCGAGGGTGACCCGAAGGCTCCCTTTTCAATAGCTACTACACCAAGGTGTAGGGGAGGGCGCTACTCCATTCCCAGGATTGCTCCACTTTACCCTTGAATCGTACCTTATAATGCTGAGTGTTAAGCAAGGTGGTATCAAGTACCATTTTTAAAGTCTTTGGTATGACTCGACCTGGGATTGAACCCAGGTCTCCCGGGCCATTGGCGAACACCCTAACCGCTGGGCCAATGCTGGAATACTGAGAAGAATTTTGGAGATTTGAGGAGACTTGCCGTACTTCAAACTCCAGTGGCTTTATTATGTATAAATTTTTGAATTAGATAGAAATACTTGAAATCATATAATTATGTTCAAATTATTGGTATCGTATAGGAATGCATGAAACAATCCAACTGTATGCAAATTATTTATATTAGATAGGAATACTTGAAACCATAGAAGAGTGTTTACCTCAAAAGACAGGATCACTTTAAACTAACAGCGTAAATGACATTCATTAAAAGAGAATAGTCACTTTATTGTGTGGAAATTATTTATATTAGATATGAATACTTGAAACCATTTAATTGAAACCATTTAATTGAGCGCAAATTATTTTGAGGATAGGAATATTTGAAACCATATAGATGAATGCAAATTATTAGTATTAGATTGGAATACTTGAAACCATATAATGATTTATGAATTATTTGTATTAGATAGAAATACTTGAAACCATGGAACTGTGTTCATATGAATTGAAAGGAATACTTCGTGTAAGCAAATGCGAATTATCATTAAAAAGTAACCATTACAGAAAAAATGATTGATTGTTTGTATTAGGTAGGAAAACTTGTTGAGGGTGTACTTGTGGTGTAATGGCTAACGTACTGAATTTCGACATTGTAGTAAACGAGTTCAAACTCCAGTCGCGCTATTACGTTCACTTTTCGGTAAATACCCTTGGGAAAGGTATGAACCCGCTTATCCTACTAGTTGTGGGTTAAATAGTACCACAGCTATTTTTCTAGAAGGATGGCTTTGGCATTAAATAACCCACGGATTTAATATGGCATTAACAAAAGAAACCAAGAATACTTGAAACCATATAGCTGTATGCAAATTATTTTTATTCGATAGGAATATTTGATATCATAAAATGTTGGTTCGGTTTGGTTTCTTTGTTTAAAGGCATAGTCAAAAACATTTCTTTTTCAAACTATTCAGTTTAGTCCAACAGTTCTAATTCAGTCAATTCAGTTTAGCATAAGATGGCAGTTTAGTTCTATCTAACTCATAGATAGGGCCCTATCAGGTGCTACCATTCCGGGCCAGAGTAGACCTGGGAGCAATAGAAATGAAGGGGTGCTCCACTTTCCCCAAAGCTTTAGCATTACCTTACCATCAGATTGTTTAGTGTCATATCCAGGGCACTCGTTGTGGGGGGGGTCTTACTCCTCTACAGAGAAGCAGTTGGTGTATTCTCCAGCCCCAGCCGATTGGGCAAGCGATTTTAGAATAAACTTTTATTCCTGAACTAATTGATATAAACAATATTTTAATGAGTCAAATTATAATCCCTGTACATCTACGTATTTCTTCCATCGATTTACAAGATTATTTATGCCTCTACGATAAAAAAAGAAAACCTCTCAAAATCTTAACGCCAAGAAATCTTTTAATGCAGGTTCTTCTTTTTCGGAACAGGATGTTTTTTGGCCAAAAAATAGTGTCCAGATGCTTGAAAAAATGGTAATCGATAGGTGAGAGATCAGAAGAATTTGGCAAAATCTCATATCTCAAGTGAGTGAGCTTCTGTAAAGTCATCTTAGCAAAATGTGGCCGAACATTGTCATGAAGCAAAAATTACGACCAATCTTGAACTCATGCAAAAAAGTAAATGCCTCACATTTTTTTTCATGTTCATGATTAGGGGCATATAACTTTCAAAATCAAATTCTGAAAGAAGTCAGAGAAAATTGATAAAGAACATAAACAGAAAATTGAATAGGTTATACAAAATCGGACTGTATTTTCTGAATAACATATAATAGAAAAAAGATTATTTCGTTTTATTTTGTACGAAACGAAAATGGCTGCCATCAAAATTTGGATTTTCGATGAATAAGTCAAAACTACGAAATAGTTTGATTGGTAAATTCATAGATATTTCATTAAGTATATGATAAACTTATAATATGCAAATTGAAAAATACTTTTTGTTAAAACTATTTTGTTTTAAAACTAGTTCGTCATAATTATCTAAATTTTTAAAACTAACTTTTTGACGAAAATATTTAAGAATATGAAAAATATCATTTTTAAAATTTTGAATATACTTCTTTCATTATACCAAAAAGATCAAATCGGAAGTTTTAAATAATATTATATGATTGAGAAGAAATCTGACCAAATCCACAAAGAATGCATTTTTTTTCTTCACTTATTATTAGATCTAATATCCACATCAGTTCTTTGATCGTTAGATTTCGGTTGCTGTGGATTTCAGCCTTCACATATCTATTGCCAAAATTTCAAGAAATCTAATGATCGGAGAATGACCAATATTTTGAGTAAATGTCATTCGTTTATTTCTGTTGATATCTATCGTAATATTGTTTCAGCGTTATTTCAATATTGTTTCAATATTGTTTTGATATTGTTTCAATATTATTTCGATATTGCTTCGATATTATTTCAGAATTTAAAAAAATATTTTTTAGGTATTGCTTCAATATTTTTCAGTTTTTCTGTAATTACTCTATAGAAAATTGATGATAGGGAAAATAGGAAAAATTTATTTAAAGGATCGAAGAAAATGAATGAAAACTGGTAAAAAAAAACCTCTCCAAACTATCTTAAGAGAATTCTCACTGTAAATTCTGAACAGTAGAGAGTGATGACGTCAAATTAAGTCACCTTGATTAAATCGTACTCACCAAAAATGGTTGGTTGGTTTTATGACACAAGTTATTGTTACTTTGTTGCGCATAAATTATTATTATCATATAGGGATACTGGAAACTATAAGATTGTGTGCACCAACCTATCACTACTATCAGCAAATCACCTCTGTAAGAAGTCGAGCTGTTCACTTTTTTTACTGAACAGTCAATGTGAAACTCATTCTTTTTTATGCAATTGGAAATTGTATTTGAATTTTTTCTGTTTTATTCTGACTCAGTCAGATATTTGTTGGTCTTTTCCATCTAATTTCTTTGTGCTAATTTTTCATGGGAGAGCTTCGTAGGGTTTGGTTTTATGGGGTACCAGCTATTGATGGTTATTCAATGCCAAATCCTCTTTGTACATATATATTAAATATGCATGATTTGGTTTGCTTTGGTTTTATGGCATATCAACCATTGTAGGGTATTTAATGCCAAATAATCTTTATAGATAGACACCCGTTGGGATGTCTTACTCCTCTGTAGAGATGCAGTCGGTGTATTCACCAGCCCCAGCCGACTGAGCCATGATGGGTCAGTGTCGTGCCAACTTTTCATTTTATATATATATATATATATATATATATATATATATGTGTGTGTGTGTGTGTGTGTGTGTGTGTGTGTGTGTGTAAGTGAGATCTTCTGTTTATGCTTCTGCACCAATACAAGCATCAAAACGATCAACACAATGTTAGATTATTAACGTGTCTCATCAATGTGTTATGTGTATTAAATGGTGTAAATTAAAGTCATGAGATATCTAAATGTATAATGATTTTAAAAAGCCGGTTTTTATAGATAAACTGCTGGTGTTATTCCTTTGTAATTTGCTTTATTTTCACATATACAAGCAATAATTTCTTTTTAAAAAATCAAAATAGAAAAAAAAGATTAAAATTTTATTAATCTTCAACTAAGCGATACAGTTTACAATGTAATTATACCTTTACGTTGCTCTGAAAAATATGCCGTTAACGAAGACGAATGAAATAGTAAACATTTACGAGATGAAAAATGAAGAATGAACTGTTTGGTGAAAACAAAAGCCTATATATGCTTTCTTTGTTTTATGGCATATCAACCTTCTTAGGTTATGTAATACCGAAGCTATCCTTGAAAAGTGTTAGTCCAAGAGTAAACGCCATAATGTGATTGAATTTCGAACCTGATTACTACGATGTTGCAGTTCGCACGCTGCGCAACGTTACGACCCCCTACCCCATAAAAAGCGCCTCACCAACAACACATAAACATATGGTAACTTACACGATGTAGTACTGGTCTTCATTTTCATATAGCATCACATAGGTTCTATTGTAGGGTAAGCATTTGTAGTGATTTACAAGGCGTTTCGCTCAGATTTGGCACAAGGCCGAATGAATGGGTACCCAATGAGACTCGAACTCACATGTAAAGGTTTACTAGTCGAGCTTGATAACTATAACACCACCCGAGGTGCCGAGAGTTGGCATTTGCATATTGGTTTTTGTACAAAGTTTTATTATGTTTACGT
>CAUZXS010001537.1:132500-147500 GCA_963585895.1 Sepioteuthis lessoniana
TTAAGTTTTATAATATAATTATTTACAACACTTAAGACAATTAACTGTGCGCAAACAAATGAAATTTGGCTTGTTTAAAAATGTTACCTATTAATTGTTCACAATTGTGCATTCAATAAGGTTCCAGACTTATTTTGTACAGGCATACTGAATTTTCAAGAGTCTACGACAATTTTATGTCGTAGACTCTTGAAAATTCAGTATGTTATTGCTATATATCTTATAAGATGACTGACCATTTTCTATGATTTTAGGATCAAATGAACAGTTACAGCAGGAATTGGAATACATCCTACTAAGGACTGATTGTCACAACTAGTGAATTTAGAAAATGCAATCTGGACGTGAGGACAATTTAGAAGAACGATATGCAATAAAATTCAATTTTAAACTTGGAAAAATTGCCACAGAAACGTATGGGATGCTTCAGACTGCTTTTGGAGCATCTTGCATGAATCGAGCATCAGTTTTTGAGTGGCATAAGAGATTCAATGAAGGCAGGGAGTTTTTGAGGGATGATGTGAGGTGTGGGAGGAGTAAAGAAGTCAATACACCAGAGTTGATTGGCTAAAGGGTTAGGGTTAGGGTTAGGGTTACTATGTTGAGGTTTTAAGGGAATTCAGGAAGAGATTCCGTCGGAAGAGGCCGGCACTCTTCAAATCGGATCAGTGGCATTTCCACCAGGACAATGCGCCACAACTCCATCCTTGTCACAGACTATTTGGCCAAGATGGGCATCAAGACAGTTCTTCACCCTCCCTATAGTCCAGACCTTGCTCCCTGTGACTTTTGGTTATTCCCTAAGCTCAGAGGCTGTCGCTATAAGACAATTGAGGAGATGAAAGTCTGTGACGAAGGTCATTGACACGCTCACAAAAGAGGACTTCCATGGGGCCTTCTAGAAGTTGTTGGAACGGTACAAGTGCATTGCGGCCGGAGGAGATTACTTCGAAGGGGACTAAAGTTTCATATGTGTACTATCAATAAAAGTGCCCATACGAAAAAAGTCTGGAAACTTATCTAATGATCTTCGCATATATATATATATATATATATATATATATATATATATATATTCCCACACATGTAGATACTGACCCACTCGGCTGTGCGTGCAGAATACAATGACTGCATCTTTTCAAAGGGGTAAGACTTCCCCAACAATTGTCCTGGATATTACACTAAACAATCTGAGGGTGAGGTTCCAGTAATGCTGGAGCTATGGGGAAAGCGGAGTACCCCTTCACTGCCATTGCCCCCTGTCCCCAGGTCCACTCTGTCCCGGAGTGGTAGCATCTGATTGGTTGTATCGATGGGTCAGATAGAACTGTACTATGTACTCATGTTAATTGAATTGTTTGTAAAAGAACTGTATTTCAGCAAAAACTGTACAAATATTAAACTGAATTGTCTGAATAAAGTTGTTTCTACATTTAAGTTGGTGTAAACAAAAAAGTGTACATATGTTAAACTGAATTGTTTGAAATAGAACTGTTTATATGTATAAAAATGGATTTGGCATTAAGTAACCTACATTAAGTAACCAAACCAAACATGTACATATATATATATATATATATATATTCACACCCACACATATATACGTATATATATTTTTGTAACCCCCCATATATATATATATATATAATTTTCTAGTGTGTGCTTGCTTATATATGAGAAAATGTGTGCAAAAACACCTGATTCTTGTGATTATCATCAAAATAGCCTGTCCTCGCCTCAATAATAATGATTAAGCTCTACTTGCAATGAAACAATGGAATTCATTTTTTCGTCATCAGTCCCTTTAAAACTATCCAGCCTTCTTCATACAGACGAACCCTATCGGCAAATAAACTGATACCCTAACTCTAAAAAATTGAATTAGCCTGCCAACATTTTCACTTTGGGATTAATTCATCTAATTATGCATTTACATAATTAAACGATGACGTTAACTTTTTAATTATAGGATTATCTGAGATAACACTTTGTTGATCCATTCCAATAAATAATTTAAAAAATCATATCCGCGATCGTTAATTAAGTATATTGCCGTTTGAAATCTTCACCCTTTCGCGTGGTTTTGACAATATCATATTCCTCTAGTATGGCACAAGGGCATCGATTTGAAGCACTATCTATCCAGTCGGTGTAGTTTAATATACGCTGTATTTTATTTAAACAACATTTTTTATTCATTATTTTCATCAGACTAAAATTTAGAAATTTTTAAATAAAAATGACAAAAAATCTAAAATATATCTCCCACTTAGATAAACATTATTTTGTTGATTAAAAAAAAAGATCTATTACAAGATATTTTTGTCCAAGTTTCGTTGTGGAGACCAGATTTATTTGTTTTGATGTATGCATAATATATATATCATTTTGTTTTGACGATGTCAGTTTTTACATTTAAATGACTCAATAAAATTGTTATGCATACATTTTTAAAACAGGATGTACCTCCTCTGAGGAGATCTGTGAAAGTCATGAAAAGCTGAATCGACAGCTGAGGAAAAGAACAATATTAGAGGAGTCCGCTTGAAGGCGTAATGTTTGTGATTGTGTTCTTTTTTCTTAAGCTTAAAAAGACAAACACACGAAGTATCATAGAGATGTTAATAGGACACAGTTCCTTTCAGGACTCGCGATAAGATTTATATTATTTCAATTGGTTGGTTAGTTGGTTGGTTAGTTGGTTTGTTTTATGGGCATTTAACGCCGAATTAAATTAAATTTCAAACAATTCAGTTTAGTATAAGTATAGCTTTTGTTTACAGTTAAATGTCATAAGAGTTTAGTTAAATGTCAAAACAGTTCTGTTTCAAACAATTCAGCTTAGCAGAAGTACACAGTTTAGTTCTATTTAAAAACAGTTCTATTTTTAGCAGTTCCGTTTAGCATAAGTACCAGTTTAAATGTCAAAACAGTTCTATTTTGTGCAATTCAGTTAAGCAAAAGTTCAGTTTCGTTGTATTTAGCCCATAGATAGGACCCTATAATGTGCTACCACTCCGGGCCAGAGTGGACCTGGGAGCGATGGCAATGAAGGGGTAATCTGCATTCCTCAAAGCTTTAGCATTACCGGTGTCTCACTACCAGATTGTTTAGTGTTATATCCAGGACACTCGTTGGGGGAGTCTTGACCCTCTGCAGAGGTACTGATGGTATATTCTACAGCATCAGCTGACTGGACCACAAGACACTCTTTGGGGGAGTCTTATCTCACTGCAGAGATCCAGTCGGTGTATTTTACAGCCCCAAGCGACTGGGCACAATAATTTACAGACTTTGTTTTCAAGAACATATATAATCGAGTCATCACTTTGTTTTATTTTTGTCATCTCTGTTTCCAACTTTGAAAGACAGTTGCTTGTTTAGAAATTCATCTGGGTCGAATTGAAGGCGTCAATGTAGACGATGCTTGAGGACCAAGAAGCAGCACTTTTTCTGTGAAGATAGATCAATCATCTATCTAAGTCTATTGATAGTTATCGGTCAATCTCGATCTATTCATATCTATATATATTCATATTTATCCTTCTATCTAAGACACACCTCTAACAATAGTCTGATACTAAACCGCATAAAATGGTGAGGCTCAACTTCTAGAGATCTGATGAGTGTGGATACTTCTTCATTGGCATTACTCCCAGGTCCACTCTGAATCGGATCCCACCTTGTCAGTATGATTTAGAACATGCTGATTATCCCACGTGAATGAGTAAGACACTTCCTCCTAAAAATGGGGTGTATAGGAATGAACACAAAAGTGCTTCTGATGGTGAAGCTGATCGGGCGATCTAGAGAGTGCCGAGTAGCTTTTCATTGCCATTACTCCCAGGTCCTTTATGATTCGGGGTTGTAGTATCTGTTTGGATTTCAGCTACGGGTCAAATAGAACTGTTTAGCCATTTAGCTGCGTGCAAGCCAATCTCTGATGTTAAATTTAATTGCTAGTGTTTGATCGTAATGCATGAAACAATTTAACTGTGTGCAAGCAAATCTCTGATGTCGAATTTGTTAGTGTTATATAGTAATATTAAAACCATTTAACTGTGTGCAAATAAAACTATTAGTGTTTGATAGCAATACTTGAAAACATTTAACTCTAAGCTAATAATTAAAAAGACTTGAACCTATCTAATTTTATGCGAACAAATTAACTTTAACTTATTAAAAATAAAATTACCAACAAACCATTCTCTTACAAATGTATATACATGGTTAGGCATTAAATAAACTTGAAGTGTTGACGTGCCATAAAACCAAATTACATAAACTTTGAAAGTATACAACTGTGTGTAGATTATTAGTATTTAACAGGAATACTTGGTATCATATACTCTGACTCGGAATTTTAGTGCGTGTTAAGGTTTAATCAATGACTCGAAGAGATCTGCTTAAGAATTATTTGTATTTGCTATAGAATACAAAAAAAAATACCACAGGACGAGTTGGCATGCCGTTAAAATCAATCAATAATTGAATCATTGCAAAATGACATTAGGCAACAAGTAACACTGATTTAATGAAAGTGCATTCATTATTAGACAGTAACTGATTCGAAACCCTACCGTCGGTTTTGTGGTTATCGTTACATTTCGGCTGTCTTCATGTTTTCGGACAAATGTCTTCATTTTGATTGTTATTGTCACAATATTTCAGTCATTGACTCCTAGCGCCTTTTATTATGCACTCAGACCAATGTCCTTTCTTGAGATTTATAGAATCAATATATTCATCGTTCCTCTTCATTTACTCTGACTAGCGCCCCCCTCGACACCTAGGAGTAGTAGCTATTGGAAGAGACCCATCGGGCCACTCTCGACTAAAGTTGTCAACTTTACTTTTACTAAGTAACTGACACGTGAGCATGTCTTAATATAGCCACAACGTTTCGGCCGTTCTATCTCCCTGTGTTTTTTATGGGCTCGGTCAAGTGTCCTTATCTCGTTTCATATAGTCCTGACGTTTCGGCTGTTCTATCTTCTTGGTCAAGTGTCACCATCTCATTTCATTCGTTAATTCCTTCGCTAAAGTGCCCAATGCTCGGGTTTGGGAGTATATATTTATATATATATATATATATATATATATATATATATATATATATATATATATATAGTTTGTACGCGAATAGTTTATAAGTTAATATTTTTAAACAAGTTATTAACGATCATATTTTTGAAAAGATTGATATTCCCCATTTGTGATTCAATCTATCAAGTATTCCTATGTAATATAAATAATTTTTACACAGTTGTGTGGGTTTAAATAACAAAAAATAGTAGTTTAATAATAATAGTAGTAGAATAATCGAACAGTTTTTTTTTATATCCATTCATGGAAACCTAATTAGTACGACCACTCGGGGTCAGAGTGAGGCTGGGAGTACTGGCAATGAATACGTACTTCACATTATTTAAAACTCCAAGAGTCTTACTATCAGATTAAGTTTAGTGTCAAACAGGACACTTGTTAATGCGGTGGGGCTCCTTTGTAGAGGTACATTCGGCGTATTCAACAGCTCGAGCTGACCGGGCGATACACACACACACACACACACACACACACACACACATATATATATATATATATATATATAAAGAAACAGTCTGTCTGTGGATGATATATACACTCCACTCTCAGGGGTTGAGTACTCTGGCGGAATTAACGGCTGCCATCCGAGTAATGCAAAGCTCTTCTAACGAATTCAGCACTCCGGTATATGATAGTGCAAAATGTAAACAAAGAAAAGATAATAAAAATGCATTATAATTTCCGTGCTGACGTAAATCGTCGAAATAGCTGAGCGGTGAGATATCAAGTCAAATGTAAGTAGGGCTGGTTTCGATCCTAGCTTGAAGCGTCCAACATGTTTTGCCTCACTTAAGAGTTGTGATACAACGAAACAGTCTGTCGGTCGATGACTATATATATATATATATATATATGGATATACAAACAAAAATAGATAGAATATAGATTCAAAATTACGTGACCTGATTTTATTCTGGAACAAGAGGCAAGTTGATTGTAGCGTTGATAAGTGTACACAGTATAACTAGTACTGGTGAGTTCAAACCTTTTGTCCGGCAGTAAATTCTGTGCTGCACTGAAATAAGCAGTATTGACATTCATTAAAAATAATTTGTTAACAGCATAAAGACTAAATAAAAAGTTCGAAATACATAATCCTTTACCAAATGTGACAAGCATTCGATGAAAAGCTGAGATTTGGTTTGGTTTGGTTTTATGGCATATCAACCATTGTTGGTTATTTAATACCAAATCCATTTTTATACATATAAACAGTTCACCTCCTCATGTCGGGTTTAGAATAACTTAAAGTTCAATCCATTTCAAAAATGAAATCGTCAAATGAAACACGTGAGTCAGTTGACGATTGTATTTTTTCTCCGTGAAACTTTAAGTCACGGAGCCGATTTGAAAAGGTGAAATAACAGTTTTATTTTAGGTTTTATCCTTCTCTACTCGGCAGTATTTTAGCCAGAACTTGTTCAATCTAAAAAAGAACATTTAAAAACGATTTGTTTATTCACACACACACACACACACACACACACACACACACACACACACACACACACACACACACATATATATATATATATATATATATACAAAAAGAAATTAATTTCTCACGCATGATGGTTTCATAATAAATAGTTTCATGTATAAAAGATATAATCATCAGATTAAACTCAAGAAGGAAAAAAAAAATTAAATGCTTAGTATACCCGTCACAATGCAATGAATGACTGCATGGCGTAGTAAAAAATGGGAAGAAAAATCATTTCGTTATTACAATGTCTAAAACTATAATTAATAATAAGTTGGTTCTCAGCATATGGAGTAGGACCTACCAACTGGTGTTAATTGATTACGGCCCTATGAAAAAAAATGACAACATTAATGGAATTGTTTAAATATTCAGCAAGAAGACAAGCTTTCTTACAATACAGAATAGAAAATAGTTTTAAGTGAAACAGTATAAAATTTATTTAAATACTGATAAAAATCGAGGATTATTTCTAATTTAGTAAGTGTGGTACGTATAATAAAATGATATACAAATCAAATCATAAAGCAACCTAAGAATAACGAGATAAGAACGAGGTAAACACCTAACCAGATTCTAAATGAACCACACACACACACACACATATGTATATATATATATATATATATATATAAGTTTTGAGCCGATGCATCGGTTGTCCATAGAATTTTCCACGAGAAGTTGGGATATAGGAAAGCGACGAATTAATCGGTGAGAAATCGACAGTTGCCATGCACCGCTGATTCTGCGTCTATTCTATAATAACTTATATATATATATATATATATATATATATATATATATATATATATATATGTGTGTGTGTGTGTGTGTGTGTGTGTGTGTGTGTGTGTGTGTGTGTAAAAGGGTGGTGCTCGTAGTGTAATGGTTAACGTCCAAGAAAAAGGTCATGATGAAATACCAACTTCTCGTGGATAATTTTATGGACAACCGCTGCATCGGCTCACAACTGTGATTTTCCAAGCACTACATTATCAATATTAATTATCTATCTATCTATATCTATATATATATATATATGTATGTATGTATGTATGTATATATATATGTGTGTGTGTGTGTGTGTATATGAGTGTGTGTGTTTATTTGTTTGTGTGAGAGAGAGAGGGAAAGAGAGAGAGAGAGAGAGCTGTCTATTTCCAATTTCAATATGTTTATTACATATCATTATTTTGCAACAGTCCTGTGTAATCAAGCGACATCTGTGCTTGAATCATGTGCACAAGCAATGTTCATATACATGTGCACTTGTGTGCAGCATCTGGAAAAGATACCAAGAAAATCTGTGTCTAAGCAATCCTAACATATGTTACCAGTATTACTACGCTCCTGAGAACTGATTATTAAATCTTTAGTAAAATTCTAACCTGATATCCACGGAATGTCCGAAAAATTAGGTACTTCTCGACATAAATTGTCCAGAAATCGATCATTTTGAACACCACAACACACCCCATGTAAACAAATAAAAAATTTAAAAAATAGGGCGTTATGCAACACTTCTTATAACAGTTAGAACAGCCTAAATATTGAGGGCCCAATCGGTTGGAGCTATAGAATACACCGACTACTTCACTGCAGAGGGGTAAGATTCCCCCAACGAGGGATATGACACTAAAAGGTTTGATGGTGAGGCTCCAGTATTTCTGGAGCTTTGAGGAACGAGGAGTACCCCTTTATTGCCATTGCTCCCAGGTCCACTCTGGCCCGGAGTAGTAGTACCTGATAGGATCCAATATACAGGTTAAATAGAACTAAACAGCGTCCCTATGCTAAACTGAACTGCTTGAAATAGAACTGCTTTTTGACATTTAAACTGCATACATTAATGCAAACTGAATTGTTTGAAATAGAACTGTTTTTTATGTATAAAAATATATTTGGTATTGAATAACCTAAATGATTGATATGCTATAAAACCAAATCAAACCCTAAATAAAGAGCGTCTGTCTATGTAACAGCACAACAAAACTGACTTAGAGATATGAAGAGTAATAAGATTTTTCCCAGTAAAGCAATAGAGCCGAATAAAAATTCACTGAGAACTTGCTGGTGTATATGTCAAATTTGTAATAGGCAAGGATCGGTTTGTTTGGAGACGGTAAAGGAGGTTGCGTACAAATCTGCCGGACTCGCTCTGTGTCTGCTGTACACATTCATCAGCAACAGAAAAGAACATGGCACATACTTTCATTTGATATAATAGACAGCGTTGACTTGGCGACTTCTCAGTGGAATTCTCTCTTCCGAATTCTGTTGTCCAATCTTCCATAAGTTGGGATATCGGGAAGTATTATCTCACTGAGTCTCATTGAGATTTTCGCTGGCATGACGCAACGTTCTATGGAAGGGTAGCTATGCGCTTATGGGTCATGTGCATTCATCTTGATAGCGACTAACTTAAAAGTAGCGTAGTAGTGCTGGTATCACACATTTAATAAAGATTTTGTAAAGTAATAAACATATTAAGTCAGTACACGTTTGTATCTAACTTTTTTGGATTTTCCTCGGAGCAAGGTTACTTGTATTTTGCTGATTGTCACAGTAATAAGATCACTTGATAAATTTAGGCAAGTCCGGTACAAGGCTAAAAATACGGAGCGCCGCTTATATTATTTTCCTAGATACCAATTAATGTGTTACTGTTCCCTGTGTCTGGGTGGTTATGTATTTTTGATCGTTTAAACAGGCAAATCTTAATTTTATTAAACACATTTTGACACAAGGCCACGTTGAGATCTTTTAGCTAAAAATATGATAAAAGATGAAAGCTTCAACTATAAATAACGCAGAAGACGAAACCAAAGGCAAGTTGTAATGGAGACTGCTGTGCTGCATCTTATAGAAACAGATAAAGCTGAATTTAAAGGAAATTGAAACAAAGTCTCTGCCACCCAGGCTGAAAAAAGAGGAGAAATATCTCTTTGACGATTAAAGTCCACCAAGATTGAAACTTACTCCAATAAAAACCCAAAAGGATACAGCTAATGACTTTCATTGCATTTTGTTTATCACGAGGTTTGTCTGTTTTAAACCTATCACTGCCATGGGTGACTCTAATCGAATTCTTCTGCGCCGTCCCATGTGCGTCCATAGTTAAATTCCCAAAGCCGTGCTCTGTTTAACTCAACCGAATTCCGTGCCGTGTGTGACTATGGTCGAAATCCTAGCACCATCTAATGTGTCCTAAAGTCGATTTTCCTAAGTCATGCTATAGTTAAATTCCGAAAGCCGTGCTATGTTTAACTAAACCGAATTCTTAGCACCATGCCGTGTGTGACTATGGTCGAAATCCTGGTACAATCTAATGTGTGCCTAAAGTCGATTTCCCATAGTCAAGGTTCGTATGACTATCATTGAATTTTTAGCTCCGTGTTTTTACTTCAACTTCGACATTTTCAATCAATTCACTGCTGTTTTTAATATTAGTATCCTTAGAGCGTGCCACCGAATTTTTTTTTAAATTATAAGGAATAATACTGACGCGTTTGTTAACGGTGGCTTATTCAGTTGATATTTGGTCTTCAGTTCACCATTTATTCCTGTCTTTAAAGAACCCTTTAAATGAAAACGAAATTCAGTTCTTTGGAATATTGTAACAGGTATTTCAAGTGATTCTTCGTTGAGAAAGCCGAAATATTTTGGCAGAAATATGACAGAACCTAGTGGTAAATATAATAACAAATATCATTTACAGGGGATATTTTTTACTTTTCCTAAATATATATATTTGAGGTGACTTCCATCTTCAGTTTGAGTATGGCCATTGCATGGACAGCACTTTATAACAATCCCATGATATCAAGCAATATCTTAGCCTGAATTTTGTGCTCAACAATTGCACGAATACATGTGCATTTGTTCAGCATTTGGAAAAGTACCCAAGAAACTCTGTTTCCTGTGGACAGCATCCAGTGTCCTCAAATCGATCAGCTTTGTGCAGACATCAAAGAAAAAGTTGCTAGGGGGCAAGGAGAACGAGTGGCGAGAGAGAGAGAGAGAGAGAGAGAGAGAGAGAGAGAGAGAGAGAGAGAGAACTTCTTGCTAACAAGACGTTTTCATGATGATGACAAGGAGGACGTGAAAGAGGACCGTGTTAATCTTATGTAAAAATTTTATTTTATATACATACATATATACATATATACATACATGTGTGTGTGTGTTTGTGTGTGTTTAGTTGGGCAATAGTCTTTCATTTGAGCATGTTTGATTAAATAATAAAGACGCATTTTGTCTATAGAATTTTATGAAGATTCTTTCAAGTTTCCTAAGTGTCTTGGTATGGGGTTGGAATTGGTGGATGAATTTACCAAAATTGTCCCGAGCGCTTGTTGATTGAGAAATTAAACATTTTATTTATAAAACTGAACAACATAACATAGTCAATACCCTAAACCATAAAAAATCAATAAACCTTTACTACAAAAAAAAAACAAAAAAACAATTTCATCGTAATTATAAGATAGATAAACATATACTAAAAAAACCTTATCCAAAAAAATGTTCTCCCAACCGATCTTACCTAAAAAAAACTTATCATTTACGACAACAAATTTAAAACCTCCAACCTAATTATTTCCCATAACTCTTCCCCCTCCACTGAACTTCTTGATAGGACAAACGTCGTATGTATGTTCAAATGTCCCTTGGGAGACTATATCTCCAAAGAAAATAATGCGTATGTTGGTCTTACCACAACTACTCTTTCTAGACGGCTTACAGTGCACCTTAATGATTCTAGCTCTATAACCTAACATCTTAAAACCCATTCTATTTCCCAATCCAAATTTCGAAAAATTCTAGTTGAAGACACCACTATAATATAGCACACGAAATAAATAAGCTATGACAACAAATCCAAGAAGCCTTACATATAAAAACAAAAAAACCTAAAATCAATAGAATAATTTTGAAAATAGCGACAATGTTTTGAAATGACTTTGTTTTTTTGTTTTTTTTCTATTTTTAAATATTCCATATTTCTGGATAATATTCTATTTCTGCTGATAGCGTTCTGTTTTTTAACGTCATCGGCATCTCATTTTTATACAACTCTACGTTTACGTAATTTTGTTATGTTATAAAAAATCTAAAATCTTTCAAAAATTCTTTAAAAACACTCTTTATACATGCAAACAACCTCTGATGGTGGCCTATGAAAGATCCGAAAGCGCTTGGGACAATTTTGGTAAATCCATCCATCAATTCCAACCTGAAAGCAAGTCACTTATCAGTAAACTTGAAAGGATCTTGATAAAATTACCGAGACAAAATGCGTCTTTATTATTTAATCAAAGTTGCTTGAATGAAAGATTGCTGCCTAACCACACACACACACACACAGACACACACACACACACACACATATATATATGAGTAAATAAAAACAAATAAATAAATTTAAAGTGCTTTGAAAATCGGATTATCATCTATCAGCAGATGTAATTTTTGCATTCTGATCACACTAGGCATCAGACAATTCATATTAGTTTAATTTTCGATCTCTCTTATTCTTTTATATATATATATATATATATATGCATGTTTGTAATATAAAGATAGAAGTTTTTCTCCTTATATATATATATATATATATATACGGAAGAATAGATATATTTTGGTGGATATAACACGATGATAACAATAAGTGGAAAAGTGGATAAATGACAACGAGTTTAGGGGTAATATTTCGTTCTTTATCAACAGAAGAACTTCTACAGACAAAACATTTTGTGAGTTTTTAAGTTTTTCTGTTGAATAAAAGACGAAATATTATCACTAAACCCGCTGTAAGTGTTTGATTTATCAACATTTCCACAATTTATCTTATATCTCTCTCTATATATATATATACTGGGAAGATTTTGCAGGAAAAAAGTACTCGAAACTGTAATTTCACGACAATTATAAATCTATAAATAATGAAATTTTTCTAACAATAAATCCGTCACTTAAGTTTTGACTTTTCCACTTCAAGCACTAAAATTAAGGAAAATATGAAACTTAAAAATCGAATTTATTGCGTTAATAATCCTAATATTCATAAGTTTATATATATATATATATATATATATATATATATATATATATTCATCAGATACGCATATATATATATATATATATACGCGTATCTGATGAATATATATATATATATATATATATAGGGCTAATATAAATGTAGAGTTGATACTCTTTGGAAAGGTATGCATCCAACTATTCTACCCCCACTCTAGCTATGGATGAATAGCAGGAGTGACAAGGCTCTTTCAGGTTAGTGTGACAACCGATCTAGGAGAAGGAAAGCTTTGAATTCAAATATGTTAAACCCTGTTTAAAAATTGACTGGTGTCATATCTTGCTTCTGCTGATGAGTTGGTAAATTTATGTATATATATATATATATATATATATATATATATATATTGTAGAATGCAAAAGAAAATTTTCTATCGCTAGGCATGTTTTTCAAATGTCTTTTTTTAAATTTTTTTTTTAAATGACTGAACCTTAGATGGATTAAATCTTAGCTGTGTCACTTTAGCGAGAGGCTATGATGTTGAAAATAAATCCTTAACCCCTACAAACGAAAGACTTCAATGATGCTGCTGCCATCTGCATCGGATTTTGAAAAACGTTTATTTCATTATCAAATTCTGTAATTTCAAAAACAAAAATCTCAAGTAAATGAAATTCATTTTTCGAAGATTTTTAACATTCAACATTTCATATTGTCTGTATCATGTAGGATCGTCATCTTAAGATGTTTTTAAAGTTTTATCCTTAGTGTGAGATAAGGAAAATTTCCCTGTAAAATTATGTTTTGGGTAAGTTATAATCATTTTGAAAAAGTTGTTTGTATACAAAAACTCAAAGCATTTAAAACAAAATGCATAAATTAATTAATACATAAACAAATATTGGTTATGTAGATGTAAATAGAATAAAAGGATTTTATAATTTGCTTGAAGCATTGAAGGAATTATTCTATTTTATTTGATTTTATGTATTTTGAAGTCTATTGTAATGCAAAATAATCATTTTATATTGCAATAACTTTCTAGATAAATGAAATAAAATAAAGTAAATCGAATACTTTAAATATCTGCTTAAAATCATGATAAAATTTTAACAATAGAAATTTAAGAAAAATAAAGGAAAAAACGGTTAAAAGTTGAAATGAAAAGACAGAATAAAAGGAAAAAGTAAAATTGTGACAAGTAATATGAATTTTTTTTTAAATTTCTAATTTACTTTTGGGGATTCAACTGGATTAAATGCAGCAATATTTCGAAATAATTGCCCAAAAAATGCATATATATATATATATATATATATATATATATATATATATATATATATATATATATATATATATGCGTACATACATGCATCAAAGTACAAGCACGTACGCATGCACGCATATATATATATATATATATAGATAGATAGATAGATAGATAGAAAAAATATATTTCTGGTACAGTGGTTGTGTGAACACACAAACATACAAGAATGAAATTTTAAATGAAACGCATATTCTAATAATAATAATAATAATAATACAACCAGACTTAATGGTGGCCAACGAATAAAAAAAACCTGCCGAATTGTTGACTTGCCATTCTGGCTGACCACAGAGTAAAATTGAAAGACATCGAAAAGAGAGATAAGTACCTAGACCTTGCAAGAAAACTGAAAAATCTCAGGAACATGAAAATGAATGTGATACCAATAGTAATTGGTGCGTTTAGTACTGTCACCAAAAGATTGGTAAATGGACTGAAGGACATGGAAATAATAGGGCGAATACAACACTCCAAGCTATAGCATGATTAACATTAACCTGAATACTGAGAAGAGTCCTGGATTCTTAAGGAGATATGCTGCCGCTCAAATTCCAGTAAGATGCCATCAGCTAACCCTGTTGTGAAAAACCTTTTAAAAAGTAAAATAATAATAATAACAATAATAATAATATTAATATATATATATATATATATTTATTGAATTTGAAAAATATGAAAACAAGGAATGAAAATCATGATTATATATATATATATATATATATATATAAATATATATATATGGAAATATGTAAGTGATTTATGAAAATGATATATAAGTGAAAATATATATGCAATATATGAAAGCAAACAGGAATATCGATATATGAATATCTATATGCTTACAAATATATATATATATATATATATATATATATATATGTGTGTGTGTGTGTGTGTGTGTGTGTGTGTGTGTGTGTGTGTGACTTTACATGTATATATTTATATATATGAGTGTGTGTATATTTATGGGTGTAAGTGTTTGTGTTTGTGAGTGTGTGCGTGTATCTGTGGTTGTGTGTGCGGGTGGAGGATTTTAGAATT
>CAUZXS010001537.1:150000-185000 GCA_963585895.1 Sepioteuthis lessoniana
GTGTAATCTATATATATATATATATATATATATATATATATATATATATATATATATATCCTTTTTTATTAATATTGTTAATCATGTTTTTATACATGGTTCAGTAAGTTTATATATATATATATATATATATATATATATATATATATATATATGTACGTATGTAAGTATGTGTAAGTGACAAGTGGGAGAGGGAATGAGAGATTCAAAGAGAAAGACAGAATTCAGTTTTCGACTCATTGGTTAATCAAATTAATCAGTGTATCACAACTTACCGAGATCGATATTCTCCTTTCCTTTTAGTATCGATTATCTTTTTTTGTCTTGTTTTGGATTGGTTTCGGATTTTAACTCACCAACGTCTGTAAAGTAAGTGGGGAATTCAAATATTTTCACATGGCTAGAGGGGTGGTTTTTACCCACGAGTTAATTATGCCTACTTACATCGGTCTGAAAATGTGACGTCATATTGGGCAGACCGACCCGAAGATTACGTTTTCTAAGAATAAATGTAAGAATATATATATATATATATATATATATATATATATATATATATATCAGAAGAAAAGTTCAAGGGTAAATTAAAAACAAGAATGACCAAGTGCGTAGGGGTAAGAGAAAAGAAAGAAAATTGTAAAAGAAGACTTGATTCCCGATATATTTATATATATATATATATATATATATATATATATATATATATGCTGTTAGAGAAAATAAGAGGCATCTCTATGAGTAAGTATAAAAAACGTGTCTGTTTGATCCACGTGAAGGAGTGGTCATTGAAGTTACCACAATACAAACAAGATCCTCTGAAAAAACGACACAAAATACAGACGAAAAGAAAGCAGCCTTTTAGAGACGTATAAAGAAAAAGAAGAAAGAAGACAAAAAATAGATTAAAGAAAAGAGGAAATGAAGGAAAGAATGAAGGACGGAAGTCGAAAAGAAGAAAGGTGTTTAAGAAAAAAAAAGAAAAAAAGAAAAAGATGAGAATCAAAAGAATGAGAAGCTTTGGAAGTAGGAAAAATGTTAGTGATGAAAGAAGGAAGGAAAGTAGGAAGGAGCGAAAAGAAAGAAAGAAAGAAAGAAAACAGTGTAAAAGAGAGAAAGAAAGAAAGAGAATACTGTAAAAGAGAGAAAGAAAAAAGAAAGAAAAAAAGAAGACACTGAAAAATGAAGAAAAAAAGAAAGAAAGAAGACACTGTAAAATAAATAAATAAATAAAGAAGACACTATAAAAGAAAGTAAGAAAGAAAGAAGAGACTATAAAAGAAAGAAAGAAAGAAAGATTAAGGTTCGTTTTTCTATAAAGTCACTCTTCCCTTTAGGCTTACAGACATCTTCCACCAATATTGCAGTGCTTGAATCCCATTGGTTTAAAAATCACCAACTACAGAGATGACGTCATTGTACGAACTTTTCAGCCTATCAATCTTTTAATCGATGCCTCCCACTCAGTATATGAATGACCACTAGGGAAGGTGAAGTACCGTAGATAACCTGAGGCATATGTGCCACACAAAGCAACTTATATTAAATGACGGCAGTAAGGTCTTTGTGTTGGGTATCTGTTGAATGTTGTTGGTCTCATCAATTATAAGCTTTCGGACTTCAACATGTCTTTCTTGCCAATAAAAATACCAGAATGGAATCATTTTTAGATGCAAAGCGACACTTACACATTTATTTAAAGAATCAAATGATCTTTTTTTTTAAAAAATCTAATCGTGTGTAAAGATAAAAGTACCGATAGATCAAGAGACTGGATTGCAAATAGGCCTATAGATACGATGTAAGCACCCCCAAAAGTATTATGCTGGGTAGTGTCATTAGTTTTTAATTTGGTTTGGTCATATGATATATTAACCATTGTAGGTTATTGAATTCCAAATTCTTTTTATACATATATATTAAATATATATGATTTGGTTTGGTTGGGTTTTGTGGCATACAAACTATTGTAGGTTATTTAATGCCAAATCCTCTTCATACATATATATTGAATAAATATGTTTTGTAAACATTTTGTTGATGATATTTTAAACAAGCTTGAGTATTTTTTGCACTCCGTTAAAAAGTTTCAAGTATTTCTATCTACTAAAAATAATCCTATTTACTATTACTGTTTGTTCAGAGTTAAATGTTTTCAAGCTCTACAATGTAGCAGAAACAATTTAACATCAGTCATTTGTTTTCTCTCATTTAAATATATATACATGAAATGTAAGATATCATTTTGTCGGTAGATTCATTCTTAAATAAATTAGAACTAATTTGTTTTTACACTAGTATTGCTCTTGTTTCTATACAGTTAAATTGTTTCAACTTCTGTAATACCACACTTATTATTTTATTCAATATTAATCATTTGTTTGCAAAAATTTAAATGGTTCTAAGTATTGCTATGTATCACAAAAAATCAGTTAAATATCATTGATTTGTTAACACACACTTAAATGATCAAACAGAACTGTTTGATCATTTAAGCGTGTGTGAACAAATTTCAAACAATTCAATTTCAAACAATTCAATTTCAAACAACCCAATTTAGCACAAGTCATTTGTTTGCTCGCAGTTTAGACGTTAAAACGTTCTATTCGACCTATAGATAGGACCCTATCAGATGCTATCACTCCGGGCCAGACTGGACCTGGGAGCGATAGTAATTAAAAGGCCCCCTGCATTCCCCAAAGATCGAGCATTATTGGAGTCTTACCATCAGATTTTTTAGTGTCACATCCAGCACACTTCTGTAGAGACTTCTGTAGAGACAGTCGGTATATTCTACAGCCCCAGCCTACTGGACCAAGCGTCATTGGTGAGGCTGCACATACGTAGATATCAGTACTTCCTCAAGACAAACAGGAGACGTGAGTTCGCATCACATCAAGAGCTTATAATTTTATTAATATCTCCCAAACGCACTATACCACGCTATCTTAGAAATAACGGGTCAATTAAGTCGCAATAAAGAGAAATTAGATGTAAAAAGAAAAGCCTACAAAATGAATTGTGAAAACTAAAAGGGAAAGAAAAACAACTATATGGGTCCCTTTGGAAGATGAACGAAGAAATTTGCATAGGAAGATGATTGATATGTTTGAACGGCATGTCAACCCATCTAGAGTTTGAGTTTTATTTTTTGCACACCGTTATATGATATCAAATATTCCTATGTAATACAAATAATTTTCATACAGTTGTATGGCTACAAGTATTTTTGTTAAATATTGTTTAAATGCTTTCAAGTAATTATTCCTAATCAATTATAGTCATTTGTTTACACTCACTTAAGTCCAGTCGGCTAGGGGGAGGCAGGAGAATACACTGACTTCCTCTTTGCAAAGGAGTAAGTCAACCACCACAACGAGTGTCCTGGATAACACAAAGTAGTCCGATGGTGAGGCTGGAACTTTAGGGAATACGAAGTACCCCTTTACTACCATCGCTCCTCGGTCCGCTCTGGTTCGGAGTGGTAGCACCTGATGAGGTCATATCTATGAGTCAAACAGAACGTTTTGATATTTAAACTGAGTGCAAAAAAATAACTTAGGCGAAATTGAATTGTTTAAAATAGAACTATTTAATCATTTAACTGTATGTAAACAAATGACTGATGTTTGATTGAATTATTCGTGATTGAACAGTGCTATTTCAAACAATTCAGTTTAATTGTCAAAAACATTTCTATTTCAAGCTATTCAGTTTAGTCAAACTATCCTAATTTAACAATTCAGTTTAGTATAAGTATAGTTTTTGTTCACACACAGTTAAATCTCAAAACAGTTCTATTTGAAATAATTCAGTTTATAAGTACAGTTTCAATGTCAAAAACAGTTCTCTTTTAAATAGTTCAGTTTAGCATACAAAAACAGTTCAATTTCAAGCAATTTAATCTAGCATAAGTACACAGTTTAGTTCTATTTCACCCATAGATAGGACCCTTATCATGTGCTACCACTCCGGGCCAGAGTGGACCTGAGAGTGATGGTAATGAAGGGGTTTTATGCATTCCCCAAAGTTCCAGCTTTACTATAACATCACCATCAGATTATTCAATGTCTCCAGGACACTCGTTGTTGAGGAGTCTTATCCCCTCTGCAGAGAAGCAATCGGTCTATTATTCTACAACCCCAGCTGACTTGGCAAGAATATTTGCGATGAAAAGCAATAGAAATTAAGAGGAAAAAAATCTAATTAAAAACAAATAAGTCACTAACGTTTCATCTAATTACTCGAGTTGATATTATTAATAGCTGTTGATCACTTTGTCGAGGCGACTTGGAGCACACTGACTATATCCCCTGCTGAGAGGTAAGACCCCGTAAAGAACGGGTAAGGCACCCCACAGACAGGGTGTCCTGAGTATGACATTAAACAATATCTTTACCTATGCGTGTTGACATCGCTTTCAGTCAATATGATATTGCTACCGACGTATTTGAAAGATAATGATAAAAGAAATACTTGCCAAAAATGAATAATATTGGTGAATATTTTTATCAGATTAAGATTCAAAATAGTACGACTTATGATAAGAGAGATGGTCGATTAAAATTAAGATGAAGGAAATACCAGTTGAAAATTTATTGTTATGCGTTCACTGAGGTTTTTGTGGATGAAACCTTTTCAGCCTACCACGAAGTTAGATTAGGAATAATATACATTGAAATCTTAGAAAATTTCCCATTCCATCGATAGAAAATTGGCTTGGTCTTTCAGGACAATAATGCCTCGAGAACAAATGTTTGGGTTGATTTCTTTGTTTAATGGTATAACAACCTTCAAGGGTAATTTAATGTCAAAGCCATCTTTGTAGAAGAAAAGTAATGGTTCTATTTCACCCATAGCTTTAGGGATAAGAGGATTAATGCCTTTCTCAAGGGTATTTGTCCGAAAGCGAACGTAATTGGGGTTGGAACTTACGACGTTGCTGTTGACCGCAGCATTAGCCACAAAGCTTCTGTGAGTTCACCCTAAATGGTCTATGAGAAGACTCCATCCACTAAAGAAGATCTATAAACTGCCATTCGGGTAAATTGGAACTACTTTGATTAAGAATATTCCTTTAAATTAGTGAAATTCATGACTAAAATAATTAAAAGCTCTAGGAGAGGTCTTTTTTAACGGTAATTTATAAATCGTAATTTATTAATTGTAATTTTTCATCCTTGAATGCCATTATTTCATCTTCAATATTGCTTTATTCCTTACTATTTTCCTTTGCATAACTGATATAAAAATTTACCATTAATTTTTTAATATGCTTTGTTTAAAAAAAGTATATTTTATGAAGCCGAAATATTTAGCTATTAAATAAAAAATGATTTTCGCCTTATCTGTTCATTTACTCCCAAATAAAAACCTAATCAAACATCCTTTAAGTGTGTTTATTTCATCAGTTTTTCCAAGGGGTAGAGGTCACTCACTCGAGACGTCAATCTAGAACAACGAGAGAGTGTTTTGCATATGTATATGTATATGTATTGTACTGTTGTGATTGATCTCATCACGGTATACAACAGTCGGAGATTTTCTATTTTTAGGAAGAGTGGTTTGTGTTTGAATGGTAAATTCTATGTATTTTTGCTTGGGTTAGCACATTGGATTTTTCTTTATTTGTGGCTTCCTTTCGTTGAGTTTGTGCCTGATGAAATTCGTCCGAGAGTAGTTTTTTTCAAGTGCTCCTAAAACTTTGGCTAATATTTGGGTTCCAATTGGATCCGTTTCTTAATCAGTGCACTATATTTGTTGTCTCGATTAATTAGATCCACCCTCCGTGCAACAGAAGTGTGTTTTCTCCCTGGAAGGTTACATTCTTCTTGGTCTTTACTTCAATTATTTCTTTTTCTTTTTTTTATAGACGTCGCCAGATCTTGAGTCAGCCGGATTGTCTTGTCAGCAGTTTGGACATTTAATTTCCTTGAATCAATCTTCCTCGGCGTGGTCGGGGTCGTTTTCACTGCACTTGACACATGTCTGTTGTCTTCTGCAAGCTTCCTTGTAGTGTCCTTATTTTTGACATTTGATGCACCACAGGGGTACTAGGCCATATTGTTCAATCCTCTCAAGACAATAGCCGATTTCCTTTTCCTTAGGGAAATGAGGTTGAGTTAATGTCTGGATGTAAGTGTTCGTCTTGATTTGCTCTTCTTATTTTCTAATGGTTATTTTTCTGATGTTTCTCACACCCTGTTTTCTCCAAACCAAGGCCAACTTCCCTACTTCTGAAAACCCCTTTGAAAGTCTTTCGTGGGGATATGCTCTGCATTTGGTCGTGTGGAAGTTTTTCATCTTCAGGATGCTTTCAGTCTGCCTTCGGTTTTCCACCTCGGCAAGCAAGTTTCTATTTAGAGTTTACCCCACGTTTTGGGGTGTAGCTATTGTTGCGATAACCCTTTCTATTGAGAAAGAGGATAATTTAGCCAGGCAGACCTCTTCCAAAGCTTCAATGACAATGAACCTGAGGAAGTCATTTGCCTCATTCTCCGTGTCTGATACGGATAGATTTCTTTTGTCTTTTTGGTAGAAGATGCCATAAGTGAGGTTTATTTTTCGCTGGTCTTTTACTCCACCACTCATCACGGTATCAAACATGTGTTGTAAATGTACCGAGGAGGAAACACTTTTGACGGAGATTCACTACCAGTATATTCGAGCTGGGAGAAGGTTTTCGAGCTCTTGCCAATTGTAGGTTTTCAGTAAACGTTATTAATTACTGCGTTATTTAACATGTGGTCTAAATTTTATTCTCTCAAAGCAAATCCGATAGATCGGATCAGGCCTGTCTGATCACCAGTCTATTCCAGTAAAGGGCAAAGGGGTGTGTGGCAAGTCACTTGACAGTTCGGTTACCGAGGCAAGTACTGCTCAATCACTAGAATCCCATCCTTAAGTATCACGGGTCACCACCCATGGCTAACAGGTGGCTTCGTTGGCGTCGGGTGTTCTTACCACTCCGCAGCGGTACAGTCGGCGTATTCTATAGCTAGAGCTGACAGGGCACCATATAATTGGGTATAAATTGTTAATATTGGATAAGAATACTTGATACCATATAACTGCACGCAGATTATCTTTCCTAGAGGGGTATAGTTGATATGATTTTTATCATATAACCATGCAAAAAAATCATTTTCAAAATAGTCAAATATATCGACTCGAATCGTCAATCTACAAAATATCTTGGGTATGACACTAAACTGCATCCAGTAGTGAGGCTCGACTTCTAAAACAGTTCTGGTAAGTATGGAGTCACTGCATCGTTTCCATTACTTACAGGACAATTCTGACCAAGAGTGGTTATGTTATATAATTAAGGAATGATTTTTATACTAATCATTTTTCATTAATTATATCTTATCATTCAGTTTGGTAAGGCTTTGAACCATTCGAGTCTCTTAGTCCAGGTGCATAGTCATTTGGTGCAGTTTTACGTTCGCGAGCAAAGGATATGACAAGCACCATTTGTCATAATAAACCCCCAGACAGGAAATGAGGCTGGAGTGAGGATGACGTCATGCTCAGAAGAGATGGTCCTGAAAATTTGAGGATTTTGAAAAGACGTCAGTTGGGTTTTCTACCGTTGAGGTGTGAGGTTCAGTTTTTCAGATCTCGACCAGTAGAGATGAATTGAGATCTTAAACATCTCAAGATGCACCGCGCGTTGGGGTGGGGTCAGCATAGTATGGTTAGCATAGGCTTTTAAGAATTGTGTCTCTCTCCTCGTGTCGCAATGGACCGAAGCCAGAAATTAATTGACCCGTTCGAATCTGAGTCCGCCTGCATATGTGTTTTGCATATATATATGTGTTGTATACAACAGTAGAACCTGTTGAATCTGTCTGGAAACCATTAGTATTCAAAATTATAATACTTTGTCGACTGAGGCTCTAAAGTACGTTGAATACCCCTCTGCGGGGGAGTTAGATCCCCGCTCCAAACTACATCTTAGGGTGAGTCTCCTTTCTTGGAGTTTAGTGAATAAGCACTACCCCTTCATTCGCTTCTAACAGTTACAATCACTTTGAACTCGAATGGTAGCACCTATAAAGGCCCCCCATCTATGGGTCAAATCATTTACTAATGATTATTATAATTAGCTCTTTGAAACCATACAGCTGTATATAAACTATTTTAATTAGATGAGAATTCTTGATAGATATTATTAAAGTTAAATAGCAATATCAAAACTATTTAACTGTGTACAAAAATTATTGATATCAAATAGAATTAAAAGTACTTGATTGGAATACTTGAAACCATTTGATGGTGTCCAAACAAAAGAATCCTGATAACTCGTTCAAAAATAAAATTATATCCAAACTATTCGCATACGACTCATGTATATATATATATATGTATATATAATCCTAGGAGAAAATCCAAAGAGTAGGAGTATCCAATTTGAGTGCTTAATGCCAACGGCTATCGACTTATAATTAATTTGGGATTAAAAATACATGAAAACTCAACGTGCAGATATATATATATATATATATATATATATAAGATTTGGCTTTAAATAACCCACAAATGTTGATAAGGTATAAAACACCAACCAACTAACCTTTAAACCCATATAACTATCTTCAAAGTATAAGCATTACATAGACATAGTGAAAACGATGAAGGTTATGTTTAGTTTGGTAGTGTTTTATGGCATATTAACCATTGTTGGTTATTCAATGCCGAGTCCTCTTTATACATATATATTAAATGATTTGTTAACTCATACTGTAGATCCATTTTAAAATGAGCCAGAGCTTATTCGTTTGTATTCAGTTAAACAATTGTTGGTATTTATATTCAACACGAATATTTCTATTTACTATAAATGATATGTTTGCCCAGTTAAATTATTTCATGTGTTGCTATGTAACAGTAAACATTTTACAGTCATTTATTAGTACCCATAAATATATAAATAGATATATAGTATATATATATATAGAGAGAGAGAGAGTATATATAGATAAATAGTATATGATTTGTTCGTAGGTAATTTTATATTCAAATGAGTTAGAATTTGTAATTTTATATTCAAATGAGTTAGAATTTGTTGGCATACGAGCATTCTATTGTTGGCATACGAGTATTCTATTGTTTCCACAGTTGAATGGTTTCAAATATTGCTATCGAATACTAATAATTCTAGTTAACATTATTCATTTGTTTGCAGATAGTTGGTTGGTTGGTTGAGATTTATGAAATATCGACCTTTGTAGGTTATTTAATGCCAAATCCATTTTATACAAAGAGTTCTATTTCAAACAATTCAATTTAGTATAAATATACAGTTTATTAGTCAAAAACATTTCTATTTCCTTCTATTCAGATTAGTCAAACAGTTCTAATTCAAACAATCTAGTTCAGTTTAAGTATAGTTTTTATTCACACACAGTTAAATGCCAAAACAATTCTTTCGAATAATTCAATTAAGTGTAGTACAGTTTCAATGACAAATACAGTTCCATTTCAAATATTTCAGTTTAGCATAAGTACGCAGTTAAAATATCAAAACAGTTCTATTTCAAGTAATTTAATTTAGCTTAAGTACACAGATTAGTTCTATCTAACTCATAGATAGGACCCTATCAGGTGCTACCACTCTGGATTAGAGTGGAGCTGGGAGCGTTGGCAATGAAGGGGTGCTCTGCATTCCCCAAAGCTCCACTATCACCATCAGATTGTTTAGTGTCATATCCAGGACACTTGTTGGGAGGGGGTGTTACCTCTCTGCAGAGAAGCAGTCGGTGTATTCTACAGCCCCAGTCGACTGGGCAATTGCTGACAGTGATGTGGTTGCAAGTATGGCTATTCAATACTAATAATTCTATTCAGCATTACTCATTTGTTTGCTCACATTTAGATGGTTTCAAGTATTGCTATGTATCACTAACAATTAAACTGTCATTTATTTATACAATTAAGTTATCAAACAGTTCTATTTCTAACAAATAAATAAAACATGAGTCATTTTTTACTCACAATTAAATTGTCAAATAGTTCGATTTCTAGCAATTTGATTTAACATCAGTCATTTATTTGCAAACAGTTTGAGAGTATAAGTTCTATTTTACTCATAGATAGGACCTTATCAGATGCCACCACTCGAGCCAGAGTGAACCTGGGAGTAATGGCAATGAAGGAGTACTCCACATTTCCTAAATCTCCAAGGGTGAAGCGTCAACATTAGATAGTTTAGTATCATATCTAGGACACTTATTGAGGGGTTACCTCTCAGCAGAGTTGCAATCGGTGTATTCTACAGCCTCCCCCAGCTGTCTGGGCAGAAGACTATTTAAAGGGTGTTTAAAAAATGTTAACATTTCAACGTGAATTCCTCCACGTTTTGTAGGACTTCAGCTATTTATAATCCCGGTCGTAAGGTTATAGGTTTGAAGTACTGGAAAGTGGGAAACCATTACTTTGTATCAATTACTTCTAGGCCCACTCTGACCTGGAGTTCTTGTATCCATTAAATATTACCAATGGGTATACTAGATCTGTTTGAAAATTATTTATACTGGACAGGAATACTTGAATGTAAATTTAATAATTTGGCATTGGATTAGAGTGGTCCATATCGATCTCTGGGGTGAATAAAAATTTTACAGAGAGAATAAATGTATAGATGAGGGCCACAGTGGGTGAATTTACTTGTTTGCATTTAAAACTTTCCTTATAATAAGAGGAAAAATCGCTGGTTCACATACAACCCATTCAAAATATACGGGTCATTTAAGTAAGTGAACGAATGATTTCGCTTTGAACAAAGAGAACCGATTTTTTCGGCGTCGTTAACGACGTATATATCATATTTTTAGGAAAGAATATTACACTAGTTCTTCCAGATTGTGTTTTATTATTAATAGAACCTGTGTGTTAAAACTTTTTCATCGAGTTCGATATGAACACTTTATTCTAAAGGCTTCCTAACTTTCTTTGGCCTGTGCACAGGGACTGTTTCGTGGACCTTCAGAATGAACATTACAAATTGTCCAAATTGTAAACTATACAATAGACTCATATTTATGGGCCAAAATTTTGCCGGAAATCCATTTATAACCTCTAAATATCCCAACGTTAAAAAGAATTTAATATTTATTAGACTTTTAATACGCATCTAAAAGAGCAAAAATATCAAAAATTAAAGCACAAGTTAATCTCTAATTAGAAAAATTCTAATTATAAGATTAGTATTAAAATAAATAAAATGAATACTCACAATTTTTAATTGGATTTTCTCTCGTAACACGTCATATTGCAGATAACTAAGTTTGGTGATAAAATTCGAACAATTTAAAAATTTTGATGTTTTACGAACAGCTGAGGCAGAATTAAATAAGATTACTTCACAGAAGCAGCATTTAGACGCTTGTTTTACTATATATATATATATATATATATATATATATATATATATATATATATATATATATATATATATATATATATATATATATATATATATATGAGTAGTATGTTCGAACTTGTTGATATTTTCAGATATTGGAGAAAAAATGTTGAGTAGAGTGTTCGCCAATGGTCCGGGAGACCGGGGTTCAATCCCTGATCGAGTCATACCAAAGACTCAAAAAATGGTACTTGATGCCGACTTTCTTTAACACTAAGCATTATAAGGTATGGATCAAGAGTAAAGTGGGGCAATCCAGAGAAAGGAGTTGCGCCCTTCTCAACACTTCGGTGTTGTAGCTATTGAAAAGGGAGACTTCGGGTTACCCTCGGCTGCGGTCGCCAAATTTACTTACCACTATATATATTCGGTTTTATTAAATCTACATCAAATGTTGCTGATATATATATATACACACACACATATATATATATATGTGTGTGTGTGTGTGTGTAAACAAGATTTTTACTCCATCATAAAGTCTTCATGTAGGTTTAATAAAACCGAAACATTTAAACGTTAGCTTTCCATCATAATAAATTTATCACATTTTTAAAACTTTCTTTTTTGAATTTTTTCATATATATATCATCATCATGTCGTACCGCTAGCACGGATATCCCTGACCCTCTCTCACCACTTCTCCCTATCGTTCATCGCCTCTGGCTGGTCTTCAGGGCTACATCCAGTATCCTCACATAGCTGCAGAATGTATGTTCGAGCTGGTCGTCCTGCTTTGGCCCAGCCATATGTGGGGGTCCATCACCTACCTAGGAAGTAGCGTCTCATCAACCGAAAAGGACATCGACACGCGGCTAACAAGGGTATGGATAGCTATCGATAGACTATCGATCATATGGAAATCAGAGCTGACCGATAAAATGAAACGCAGTTTGTTCCAGGCAGTGGTCGTATCGATACTGCTGTATGGATGCACTACCTTGACGCTAACTGAACGGCTGGGGAAGAAGCTCGAGGGCAATTACACAAGAATGCTGTGAGCAATTTTGAACAAGTCCTGGCGGCAACACCCCACAAGGCACCAACTATACGGTCACCTGCCTCCCATCACGAAAACTATCCAAGTTACACGAACCAGACATGCAGGACACTGCTGGAGAAGCAGGGACGAGCTCATAAGTGAGTGTAAGTGATGTATATATATATATATATATATATATGTATGAAAAAAATTCGAGAAGGAAAGTATTCCAAATGTGATAAATTTATATATATATATATATATATATATATATATATGTATATATATATATATATATATATGCTCTTCTAAATGCCCAGTTCATGTTAGACTTTATTGGATTGGATCTCCTAGCCAGTTGATTACCGATAAGGTTTCTTCCGCTGTATTAATACAGTTATGGTTCGAACCACTTTCCCTACTCGAGCTGCATTTTGATCTATTCATAAAGATGTGCTCCCTATCTTCCAACAAAGCCATCTAATTCATAATTTCAATGTTGCTGTAATGCCACATGTATAGGGCGCACTTCCCAACGCCTTGAGGTTAGAGTTAAAACAGCATGTTCCAAGTGATATTCGTAACCACATAACAGCCGGGCGTACAAAATTGCTCGATTCTACCATCTGTAAGCATTTGAATACCTTAAATAGTTGTGTGGTTAATTACAGTGATGAGTGTTTGTGGTCTTGCATCGATCTTGGACGAAACAACATCTAATTGTCCAGGAGGCCATTTAGATTTTACTTAATAGGTCTTCCTATGCAAGCAAAACCCCGAACACTCTTTGAATTTATCAAGAAATAACTCTTGTTTGACTTAAGGTGGTTTTTACCTTTTAATTTTTTTTTCTCTCTCTCCGGTTTTATCTTGCTATCATTTTCACTTTCACCTCTCTTTTTAATTAGACTTATTTACATTGTTTTTTAAACAACTTCTCAAGGTTGTCTCTTGACAAATCTCAGATGAAAGGACCCTGGTGATTTCAATAAAATTTCTTCATATTTTAACTCTCCTATTTTCTCATATGTCTCTGGGTATTTTTCTTTTTAAATTTGCATGTACCAAATATATATATATATATATATATATATATATATATATATATATATATATATCTTTAAGAAAAAACCAAAGACCGGTTAATTTAGGATTATAAATTTATTTCCATCCTGTTTTTCAGTTTCTGGTGTAAACCAAAAGCACGAAGAAAAATATAACAGGACTTCTTCAGATCCAGTGGATAAATAAAACAGAATAGACACGTGGGGTGGAGGGACCGAATAATATATATATATATATATATATATATATATATATATATATATATATATATATATATATATATATATATAATGAAAATGATAATTAGGCTATATGGCATTTTTCGATCGGGATTCTAAACATCTTAAAAAGGAATTTTAATTTATTCAAAGTTATTTCAAACAGCGGTCATCATTTGACTATATATATATATATGTATATCAGAGTGGTAACATCTATCTATCTATCTATCTGCCTGTTATCCCAATCTGCTGAAACGGCTAATCTAAAGGATTTCATAAATATGAAGCTTGAATTTCATGGACTTTTTTTTTTTGATAATTTCAGACACAGAAGAATGAAAAATGAAAACGAGACAAAAAAACAAAACAAAAAAAAAAAAAACGCTGGTTGAAACATTAAAACAATTGCTCAAAATGAAAAAAAATAAAAACCGAAGCAAAATAAAGGAGGAATTAGCAAATGAAATTAACGTTTACAAGTTTTGTTATGTTGCTTAGAAGAAGTATTGTTAAAAAGAAATATTCTAAGAAAACGAATTATAATGGAAAATTTATTAAAAAAGGGAGAAACTACTAAAAAAGAATTATTAACAAACAGAATTATAAAACAACGTATAATAAAAATGAGTTTAATAAAAATTGACTATTATACAAAAATAAAAGTATTATTGAAAAGAACTATAACAAAAAAAGAAATTTTATTAAAATAAACTTTAACGTAAAAACAAGTTTTATAAAAAAAGAATTAAATAAAAATGGCGTAATATATATAAAAAAAACAGTTATCTTTAGAAAGAAGCATGATAAAAATACGTATTATAAAAAACTTATAAAAGAAAAAGAACTTTTATATAAACAAAGAGGCTAAAGTTCTTCTATAAAAGAGTATTATAAAAAGAAACATTATAAAAGAAATTATTATTAAAAGAGTATTATGAAAATAAACAATTAAAAATATCATTAAAAAGAAGTATTTAGAAAAAGAACATTTATGAAAAAAATTATCATAAAAAAGAACTTTTATTTAAAAAATCATTATAAAAAAACTTTAAAAAAATAACTTTAAAAAAATTATTATAAATACTTTTATAAAGAAAATAAAATAAAAAAGAACCTTATATAAAAAAGCACTTCAAAAAGACTTATTATAACAAAAGAAATTTTATAAAAAAAAAGACCTATTATAAAAAAAGAACTTTTGCTTAAAAAAATACATAATAAAAAATTAAATGTATAATTGCAAAATTAAAAAGATAATGAATGAATATATAGATAGTTGAAAAAAATCACAAAAAATTAAATAAAAAGTAAAGCAAAGAGAAAAGATCTCCAAAATCTACTAATTAGATTACGAGATGTACGCTTTTCGAATTATCCGGAAGTGACATCACGAGTTTACATTCAAAATGGCTTCTTTTTTTAAAGCAAGTAATGAAGAAAACAAAACGCCTGTATTTGGGGGGGGGTTCAAGTGATGTGTGTGCTTGTTTAAACGGTGAAATACTTTTGCTTTCCTGATTTTTTCCTTCTTTTTTCTTTTTTTTCTCTTTTAATTTGCTTTGAGATGTTTAAATGAAAGCAAAAATGGGAAGTGAGGAATAAAAGGAAGCGTCTGAATTAAAATCAAACGAAGACGAAAAGGCGGGAAAAAGATGGCGTGGAAGATGGCGAAATGCTTAACGTCCATGTCATTGCCGACAAAGACGCACGACACATGCATTCGGGTATAGACTCACAATGTGTTACCCACAAGCAAAACAAATAAGTTGCCACACACACACATACACACGCATGAACGAAAAAAAGCTTACAAATGCAAGAATACATACAGAGACATTTTGAGGCTATGAGCAAGGGTATCAACAAATATATTAATTTCACATCTATCTATCTATCTATCTATCTATTCATTATGTATCGAGCTATCGATTTATCTTTCACAAATCTGTCTGTCAGTATATCTATCTATCTATCTATCTGTCTGTCTGTCAGGTGTCTCAAATCTCTCCCATTCAATCTGTTCATATCTATCTATCCATCCACACACACACACACACACACACACACACACACACACACACACACACATATATATATATATATATATATATATATATATATATATATATATATATATATTCATGTGTAAATTATATAATGCAATAATAAAGATCACGTATCTCATCACTTTCCTGAAATTTGCTTTAATTCTATGTGCTGTTCATTATTTTTTAAATATATTTTTGTCTTTTTTCCACAGTGTTTTTATTTCTCTCGATTTAAATACCGTTAAGTAATTGATCTCACGGTTGGAACCATCAAATATATATATATATATATATATATATATATATATATATATATATATATATATACTGCATATAAACCATTGTTGGTTATTTAATGCCAAATCTTATTTATAAAAAGTAGTGAAATGTATATGATTTTTTAACGCATAGCTATTTAGCAAGAATTTTCAAACGAGCAGAGCTCATTTGTTTACTTTCAATTAAATGTTTTCAAGTATTGCTATTTAACACTAGTAATTCAAATCAAGATTATTTATTCGTTTGCATACAGTTAAATGGTTCAAACTCTTCCTGCGTTATACAAATGATTCAATTTAACATCAATAATTTGTTTGCACACAGTTAAATGGTTTCAAGTGTAGTGTATGGTTATCTTTTTGAACATAGATGGGACCCTAGCAGTCATTGCCACTCCAGAGTTGGTTGGTTGGTTGGTCGGTTGGTTGGATTTTATGGCATATCAACCTTTGTAGGTTATTTAATGCCAAATCAACTTTCACATAAATAACCAGTTCTATCTCAAACAATTCAGTTTGGGATGAGTACACAGTTGAATAGTCAAATATATTTCTCTTTCAAGCTATGCAGTTTAGTCAAACAATTCTTATCAAAACAACTCAGTTTACTATAAGTATTGTTTTTGTTTACACTTAGTTAAATGTCAAAGACAGTTCCATTTCATGCAATTCAGCTTAGCATTGGTATGCAGTTTAAATGTCAAAACAGTTCTATTTTAAACAATACAGTTTTTATACAAATTAACAGTTCTATTTCAAACAATTCAGTTTAGAATAAATACACAGTTTAATTGTCAAAAACATTTCTATTTCAAGCTATTCAGTTTAGTCATATAGTTCTAATTCAAACATTCCGTTTAGCATAAGTACGCAGTTTAGTTCAATTTAACCCATAAATAGGACTCTTATCAGGTGCTACTACTACGGGCAGGAGTGGACCTGGGAGCGATAGCAATGAAGAGGTGCTCTGCATTACCCAAAGCTCCAGCGTAACTGGAAATTCACCATGAGATTAATTAGTGTCGAATCCGGGATATTTGTTATGGGGGGGGGTCTTACTCCTCTGCAGAGATGCAGTCGGTGTATTCTACAGCCCCAGTCGACTGGGCAATCCAAGTCAGAGTGGATGTAGAAGTAATGGCAATGAAGGGGATTCTTCTAATACCTCAATGCTCCAGCATACATCAGATGCTGTTTAGTTGTTATATCTTGGATATTTCTTTGTGGGGAGAGTGTCTTACTACTCTGCAAAGATGCTGTCGGCGGATTCTATAGCTACAGCTGTCTGAGCAGAAGATCATAAACGAATAGTTTTGTTCCGGCAACACATAAGCATTTCTTAAAAAAAACTAACAAAATTCCGGTTCTACTTTGATTTCCGTGCAAGTGATGCCCATAAAAACTTGAGAGATGTGCAACAATTCTCAAATCTCGATGAGATTTAGAACTTTTTAAACAACCTTCGTAGCATACTCTATAAAAAGTATATTCAGCTCGAACACACCCAAGAAAATTATCATTCAATTGTTAATTGGACTGGAAATTGCTTTATTCTAAACAGTTGATTGTATTGTATTGCTCTTATGAATTTGGGATATTATTTTTGTTTGCTTGCAATGACATGATGCCGTTTTAGATACATTCAATTAGCATTATCGAAAAATAAAAATGAATTTGAGAAAGTGTCTCATCAACAGAGACAGACATCAACACACAACAAGCAAAGGCATGGACAGCTATCGATAGGCTATCAGTCATATGGAAGTCAGACCTGACTGATAAAATAAAACGCACTTTTTTCCAAGCAGCGGTCGTGTCGATACTGCTGTATGGGTGCACTACATGGATGCTAACAAAAAGCTTGACGGCATTTACTCAAGATTGCAGCGAGCAATATTTGAAGTTTGACGAAGTCCTGAAGTTTGACGAACCAGACAAGCGGGATTCTGCTGGAGAAGTAGCGACGAACTCATAGGTAACGTACTCCTGTGGACCCCTTCATATGGACGAGCAAAGGCAGGACGACCAGCTAGAACCTACATACAATAGCTCTTTGCCGACACAGGATGTAATCCTGAAGACCCACCGGAAGCAATGGACGATTGGGAAGGGTGGCGAGAGAGGGTCAAGGAGATCCGTGCTGATAGCACGACATGATGATGATGATGATGATGATGATAGAAACTGTTTTTCTCTTAGAATGTTAGCCTAGAGTCGACTACGTCCATTTGTAAAAATGTTACAAGCTTATAATGAAAACACTTGTTAACTGATCTTCAAACTTAACAAGGAACATATTTGGTACTGCAATGCATGACCACTTTATAATATCATGGATTGAAAATGGTTTGTAATAAAGTCAATAAATCTTTAAACAAAAACCTAAATGGTAAATAAGTCAAATCTGTTCCTATAATAACTGAGTCTATATTATCAACTGATATTCATCTATCTATTGAACTAGCTTAATTAGTTCATGTATATCTACAATTTTCGCCCTATTCTGGTATTACTTCATCTTTCTTTCAGTCACTATCTCAGCCTTGCCTCTCTCTCTCTTTCTTCTTTCTTTCTCTCTCCCCCCTCTCTCTCTCTCTGGCTCTCTCTCTTTAAATATATATGTTTAGGTAAATATCGCGGTACTTAACTCTTTATGATCGAATTAGATTTTTCTGTACCTTTCTGGCTAGTCTTTCTGCATCAGGGTTTAGTTGATAAAGAAATTGCCCAAAGTTTTTATCGCAAGCGCTTTTGATCAAAGTGCTAAAATATTTTTTATTTGTTTGTTTTTTTTTCAATTGAAATGAAAAAATATAATGATATATCAAGGTTAGATTTTAACGATATTCAAACAAATGGATATCTTATTTTAGTGTGAAAGAAATAATCGATCAAACTAAAGTGGATTGCTCTCCACGAATCACACCAGGAGATTCCTTAGCGACAAGGTTGGAAAAGGAGATACAGTTTTATTTTTCAAGTCCCTACTGCCATTGTTATATGCGTGTAATTCCATCGTCTATTTATAAATTCATATTTATATCTTTATATATCCACAGCACTCTAATCCTTTTTGTTCCAGTCAGCTGGGGTTGCAGAATACACGGAGTCTAACAGGTTTGAGTTCAGAGGTTTTCTTCTCTTGGATTGGTCACCATACCAAGTTTAAAGAGTCCAGTCTGCCCTATGTTTCACCCATAGCTGGAAGGTATATAGTTGAATTTATAATTTTCTCAAGGATATAAGCAATATGTGAAATATCAACAACTACAACCAAGATTTGAACTCGGGTCGCCGTGTCCATTTCCTACGAGACGTAATTGTTTACTAAACTGATCTTTGTTCAGAGCAAAGACATAAGTATGATGCACCCAGTGAGAATCTAACTAACCATGGCATGTGAGACAAAACTGTTAACCAATAAACTGAATGAACATGACAGAATGATTACTTTGGTTTAGTTTGGTTTTATGGCACATCAACGCTTGTAGGTTATTCAATGCCAAATCTATTTTTATACAGTTCTACTTCAAAGAATTCACTTTTGTATAAATATAGTTTTTGTGTACACACAATTAAATGTCGAAACAGTTTTATTTACTCCACATTCACCAAAGCTCCAGCATTACTGGATCTCCGCCATCAGATCGTTTAGTGTCATTTGGAGTAGTCTTGCCCCACTGCATAGATGCAGTCGGTATATTCTACAGCCCCAACCAATTGGGTCAAGGCTATCATGGGTATGACAAACTACTTCTGATGATGAGGCTTCAGTTCTACAAATCTGAGGAGTGTGCAGTATTCCCTCATAACCATTACACCAAGGTTCACTTTGATCCAGAGTGAGATCATTTGTTAGTTTCCCTGCCACGTGTCTGAAAATTATTTTTATTAGATAAGAAAACGTGAAACCAAATTACTAAATATTAAGTTGGCGACCTTAGTCGAGGGCGGCCCGAATGCTCCGCTTTCAATAGCTACAACACCGAAGGGAAGGGGGCTACTCCTTTTCCTGGATTGCTCTACTTCACCCTTGATCCGTACCTTATAATGCTGAGTGTTAGGTAAGGAGTCATCAAGCCCCATTTTTTGAGCCTTTGGTATGACTCGACCTGGGACTGAACCCCAGTCTCTCGGAGCATTGATGAACACTTTAACAATTATGCCAATGAGTAGAGTGTTCGCCAATGGCCCAGTACTATTACTTGAATGCAATTAGGATTGTACCTGCAAAACCTCTAAATGATTGTCTCTTTGAAGCGGAGAGAATCAACGCCCGAACCGTTGCGCTATATGTCCTGCTGGACAGTTCAGAGTCAAGTTTAAGTCACAGAGCCAAATCGTGTTAGTAATACTTGGCATAGTCAAACAGTTCTATTTGACACATAGATAGGACCCTATCAGGAGCCCGTGGTGTAATTGTTATTGTCGTAGGAAATGAACTCGGCGACACGAGTTCAAATCCTGGACGAAACTCATTGCATTTCACATAGCACTAATACCCTTGGGAAAGGTATGAATCCAATTATTCTCCCTCCAGCTATGGGTAAATAGTAGGACAGACTAGGTTCTTCAGCCTTGGTTAGGCAACTAGTCTAGGAGAAGGAAAACTCTGAATTCAAACCTGTTAAACTCCGCTTAAAAATTGACCTGCCCGAGCGGAGGGGTTGGTAAATAGTATCAGGTGCTACCACTCCGGGCCAAAGTGGACCTGGGAGTCGTGGCAATGAAGGGGTACTCTGTATTCCCCAAAGCTCCAGCATTACTCGAGCCTCACTATCAGAATGTTTAGTGTCATGTCAGGACACTTTTTGGGGAAATCTTACCCCTCTGCAGAGATGCAGTCGGCGTATTCTACAGCCCCAGCCGACTGAACGATAGAACATTCGTTGGGAGAGTCTTACCCCTCTGCAGAGATGCAGTCGGCGTATTCTACAGCCCCAGCCAATTGAACGATAGAACATTCGTTGGGAGAGTCTTACCCCTCTGCAGAGATGCAGTCGGCGTATTCTACAGCCCCAGCCGACTGAACGATAGAACATTCGTTGGGAGAGTCTTACCCCTCTGCAGAGATGCAGTCGGCGTATTCTACAGCCCCAGCCGACTGAACGATAGAACATTCGTTGGGAGAGTCTTACCCCTCTGCAGAGATGCAGTCGGTGTATTCTACAGCCCCAGCCGACTGAACGATAGAACATTCGTTGGGAGAGTCTTACCCCTCTGCAGAGATGCAGTCGGTGTATTTTACAGCCCCAGCCGACTGAATGATAGAACATTCGTTGGGAGAGTCTTACTCCTCTGCAGAGATGCAATCGGTGTATTCTACAGCCCCAGCCGACTGAACGATAGAACATTCGTTGGGAGAGTCTGACCCCTCTGCAGAGATGCAGTCGGTGTATTCTACAGCCCCAGCCGACTGGATCAAAATGGCCCAGTTCGAATTCGTAAAGCATAAGTTCTAGAATTAGACTACGCTGCACTTTCATATGAAGAGCTTTCAAATCACATATGGAGTGAAGCATTGCATCTCTCCGATCACAAACTACCACGATACGACAAACGGAAGAAGTTCCTCTCACGGCTTGAGCAGTTCTTGTTACGTGATATACCAACCAAAATATTGGAAAACTTTGGTTTGCTTTCTCTATTTAATGGCATTCAAACTTTCGTGGATTATTTAATTCCAAAACCATCTCAGTAAAAGAACAGCGGTGATACTATTTATAAGCTTTAACTGTGGGAATTAGAGGGTTCATACTATTACAATCCCTTTGGCCAAGTGAGTAGAGTGTTGCCAATGACCCGGGAGACCAGGGTTCAATCCCCGGTCAAGTCATACCAAAGACTCAAAAAATGGTTCTTGGGTAAGCTGCCTCCTCTTTGTCTCGGTGTAGTAGCGATAGAAAATAGAGCCTTTGGGTCGCCCTCGACTACGGTCGCCAACTTTACTTATCTTTCCCATTGCATAAGTTTTATCAATAATCAACCTTAATTAGAAGAAACCATATAATTATGCAAAGATATTTTATATTACTCATGCTTGTTAACGATTTTCACCCTGTAAATAATGTTTAGTGAGCAAAAATAAAAGATCATTGCTCATGAATTAGATTCTCATAGGGTGCCCGAATAATTCTAGTCATGCACCAAAACATTTTAAGTTCAGTAAATGCTCAAGTCGGTTTCTACTGGTAAAATACTTTGCAATCTAAGTCATCACGCTATTACAATGAATCTGATTCTCAGTGGGGGCTCCATACTTCTATTCGCCAATAATTTTCCGGCAATTATACGATTCAAGCAAATAAAAATAGTTACTTGAAGCCAACCGTGTTTTTCACATAATCATTATCCATAGCTACTTGAAATTTCTTGCAGATAAAAAAGCGATATTAAATAACCCAAGAAGGGTTGATATAGCGTAAAGGCAACTAAACCACATAAAAAAAAACTCAAGTGGAGAAAATATTGCAAAAACAAAGTAATCCGATGAGAAGAATTTAATATTATAGAAACTCAACGTTAAAGCGCTTAATCATCATCAGGATTCAAGATGTTAAGAAGTGTCGTCAGGTCAACGATGGCCGCCGAACAAAAAACAAAACAAAGGAAGAGATTATATATACAGAGAAAAGGGGGCATTAAGCGTCTAAACAATAAGTCAGAGTTGATATCATGTAACTGTGTAAGGCAACGATGAAAACAAATCGAACCATCTAGAGATACAAGGGATTAAAAAGAGAAAGAAAGGGAAGGAAGCAAAGAAAAGAATCGAAGAATGAGAATTACAGTCATCTTGGCATCTATATTTATGAAATACCCGGTCGGTGGGCCTTAGAACACACCCCACTGAATCCTCCGTAGGGGAGTCAGATTCCCTCGGAGGGGGGGGGTCCTGGGTATGACACAAAACTACACCCGATAGTGAGGTTCCAGTTCTAAAGATCTGTGGAGTGTGAAATAGCTCTCCAACGTTCACACAGACCTAGAGCGGTAGTAACCGTTAGGTTTGGTTTGGTTTGGTTTGGTTTGGTTGAGTTTATGGCATATCAACCATTGTAGATTATTTATGCCAAATACATTTTTATACATATGAAATGATCTATTTCAAACTATTGAAATTAGCATAAGTCGGCAGTTTAAATATCAATACAGTTCTATTTCAAACAGCATGATTACAATTTGCAGTTCTATTTCAAACTATTCAGTTAGCAAAAGTATACTATTCTGTTCTATTTAACCCACTGTTTGGACTTATCAAATGCTACCACTCCGATGGCAATAAAGGGGTACTCCTCATTCCTCAAAACTCCAGCCCCAGTTGATTGGGCCATATCTGTTTGAGTCCCATCTATGGGTCAAATAAATGCTTTAAAATCATTTGTATTCGATAGGCATTGTGTGTAAAAAAATTTTTTAAAGAAATATCTTTATTAGAGAAAGCCAGGGGTTTAGAAGTGCCAGTGTTGTTCTTCCCCAAGGATAGTTTTTTTTATTTAACCATCAACGAAGATTTTTATGCCATTAAATACAGAAAGCAAGCAAGTATCAAAAATACAAATATAAACATGAACGCAATTCCCTAACTTCTAGACACAAAATAACCCTAGACACGTTACAATGCCGTTAAAACTAATAAAACAATACATACAGAGTGTCTCAAAATAGATGCAACCTATTAATATGGTCATGATTTTTTAAAGGGACAAGCGCAATGGCGTTCATTTGGAACACGTCCAGCAAAAAATGCATCCTTTGAGCTTGAGACATCAAATAAATTTTTTTTTATTGTTATTATACCAGCTTCATGCAATCCTTTTTTGGGGTTTCTTGTCTCAGTAATAAATCATCATCTTATTAATGGGTTGCATTTATTTCGAGACAGTTTTGAATGGTTTTGTCTTCAAAGTATTGATGCAAAATATTTTTCCTCTCTTGTCCAAAGCATTGTGATCGAGGATTAATTGTTATTATAGTATACTATTTTCAAATCTGAAACAAAAAAGAACACAGCATTTTTGTTAGTAGCGTTATAAGCAATCACATGGGTCCCATGTACACTGATTGTTTGGTTGTTAGGGTTTCATAGCATATCAACCTTTATAGGTTATTTAACGCCAAATCCATTTTATATAAATAATAAGTTCAATTTCAAACAACTCAGTTTAGCATGAGTACACAGTTTGTCAAAAACATCTCTATTTCTAGCTACTCAGTTTAGTCAAACACTTCTAATTCAACAATTCTGTTTAGTATAAGAATAGTTTTTGTACACGCACAGTTAAATGTCAAAACAATTCTATTTCTCACAATTCATTTTAGCGTAAGTACAGTTTCAATGTCAAAAACAGTTCTATTTTTAAAAAATTCAGTTTAGAGTAAGTATAGTTTCGATGTCAAAAACAGTTCTATTTCAAACAATTTAGTTTCGCATAAGTACGCAGTTTAAATGTCAAAACAGTTCTATTTCAAGTAATTCAGTTTAGCATAAGTCAGCAGTTGAGTTTTTTTTTTACCCATAGATAGGACCCTATCAGGTGCTACCACTCTGAGCTGGAGTGGACCAAACAATAATAATCCATTAGTAAAAATAATCTTTATCAAAAAAACAAACAAACAAAACAGCTAATTAGTTGTCTAAATTTCTGAGACGAAGCTTAATGATTTTAACATTAAGGGTTTTCGGACTATTGTCTTCATCTTTATTGTTATTTCCACAACGTTTCGGCCGATATGTCCTCCTTCCTTCTTCAGGTGTTTGTCGAACTCTGGAGCCTACACGGAACTTCGAACTATGTCCTTTATTGAATCCACGGTGGTCACCTGTTCTGATTCCATTAGCCATAACCAGGTACAATTGTTAAGAATTCCTGTATTGTTACTCGCCTGCAATCAGGATTGAACCTGCAACCTCAAGATGATCGTCTCCTGAGAAGCTTAGTGAACCAACGCCTATAATCGTTTCGCTATGTGTCCTGCTATGTGTCCGAAAACCCTTAATGATAAAAAAAACCCAACTAATTCTTAATAAACAATTATAGCTTTAAGCAACCATAATTAATACAATTAATTTGCACACACGAATAAAGTTTCAACCGTTCCGATTCGAGGTTCATAATTTTCCAACCGATTTAGAGTTACTTCCACTCTAGCTAAGAGTGGATCGGGGAGAAATGGCAATGAAAAGGTGGTTCTATATTCCTCAGAGCTCTGGAACTGGAGTCTCATCAACAGATACAGTTTTGTATCAGACCCAGGACCATAATCTTCATCTGAATCTTTCATTGTTTAACGTTTGATCTGAGTGAATGATATTCACCCTAAATTAAGTGCTTTGACAATGAAATAAATTATATTAAAATTTACTTATTGTAACATCAGTCTAAGCAAAAATGAAATTGCATTGATATTAGTTCGGAATGAACTTCCCACTAAATGGCTGCGTATTCATATTTTTATTTACAGAAGTTCAATAACGTAGACTTTTGTGATAAGTTCAGGGTGCGGAACCAAAATTAGGAATATTCTAATATCTGTTTGAGTCCCATCTATTAACGACTCTATTATAAAACAAGATTAATATTTAAAAAAAAAACATAAAATAAGAATATACACATAAAAACAATCAATTTACTCAATATGGCCGCCATTTTTTCTGTCATTGTATCAACACGCCTTCGAAACAATTTACATGCCTTCGATATAAATTCTTCAGACATTTTATTCCATTCCTCCTCAAAAGCAGTTGTAAGGAAACCAATGTTTGGATGGGGTGTTGCATTTTTTTTTTTTTCTAAAATGCCCATATAGCACAATCAAGGGGGTTATGGTCTGGGCTTAAATTTTATTCAATTGCTATCTTCACGGTTTTCTTGTGGACTTTCAATTCATTAGCGTGTTTTCTTATTGACGTTGTGGTCTCCTTCTTAATCACCGTAGCGAAAGCAGTGACAAGAACTTCTTTTCATTTTTTGTTCAATCCTCCACTTCTCCTTTACCTTAAAAAGCTTTTTCTGTAAAAAAAATTCCTTTGCTTTGTATATGGTAGACAAAGAAACTTTCGCTTGGTTTCGGCGTTAAGCAAATCATAGATTCTTTTGGCGTTTCTTTACTTGCTCACTCATTGGGCTGAATTTTAATAAAAAAAAAAAAAGAAGGGGGAGGCTTGAATGATAGAGCTAACCATGAAGATTTAGATTTATCGCGTTATTTTTTAATTCGAAAAATTAGACAAGAAACTTTTTTAAATTATTCCATATTTTGCTTCCGCATCCTTTAACTCATAAAAATATCAGCAGTGATTGTATATAACATATCGACAGAAATAATGAGTTGCTGATATCTTTAGAGGTAAATAAAGTTTTCATGCTGAAAAATTGTTCTTAGTATTTTTGTGAATACAACTATTTTCATGGTCTGTTTTGCGGGGGTTTTGGGCTTTGTGTGTGTGTGTGTGTGTGTGTGTGTGTGTGTGTGTGTGTGTGTGTGTGTGTGTGATAACCATGGGCTTAAATCTTGTTTTCTTTCGATCTTTTTCATGAAAGATTTTTAAAATTTTTATTTAATAAATCGAATACCTCCAATGGATTGTCAAAGGATACATGGTCGAAACACTGAAAAAAAGAAATAGATGATGGGAATAATCTAATAAACAAAAAAAGTAAATAAATACAAACCTGATTCATTACATAGATACACTAAAATCTCTTCTCCTCTGCGGTGCAGTTGGCCTCACTGTATCTATTGTATTTTCCCAGGAAATAAAAAAGAGGCAATACTTTCGGAGCACTCGCCGTAATGTACCATTTTTTTTTATCAAGATTTCTAGAGTGTGTGAATTTGAAAAGAAGTCAAATATTATTGAAGTTATAAGTAACTGAAATATGTCAAAGAAAAATTAGGCCACCCGGTACGTACAAAGCGACCGCCTTTCTTTTTATCCGGCTTTTCAACCTTCCTTTTTTTACCTCTTCTTACGTCATTCTACTCTACCCCGTTCTTCTCTGTCTGGACAAGGGACACAGACCCCAACTGTACGCTATTTAAAACGCAATAGATGTCTGGAATTTGCACCGCCTGACCTCTGGTTCAAATGCCTTCGCATAAAAGTCTCTCTTTGCCTGCGTTGATTCAAATAATAAAATCAAAACCATATTATACAATACCAACCACTGGAGCAGGCCCCAAGTGAACAACCTATCCCCCACAAAAAACACTGTCCCCACCCATAGGGACCTTTTCTTTAATTGCATAACTTTTCCATGTGACTACGAGGAATACAGACCTAATTTTAGTGCAGAAGATTTTTGGTTGGGTGAGGGTTTTTGGTTTACTGGGCTGTCAAACCTTGATTTTTATTTAATCTCAAATGCTGTTTATATATATATATATATATATATATATATATATATATATATATATATATATATATAATATATATATATATATATATATATATATATATATATATATATAAGTATCATAGTTGGTAGGTTACTTTATTTTTAAGTGATTCAGAACTCATTTGTTGACACAAAGTTAAATGGTTTCAAGTATTACTATCTAACCCTAATAATTCTTTTAAATGTTAATCATTTGTTTGCACACAGTTAGATGGTTTCGTGTCTCAGCGCAATTGACCTTCAACCACCACCTTTTTGTATCATTAAGAAAAAAATCGGTCGGATACTTGATTGCCTCGAAATCATTTTGAAGAATATTTTTGAGACAATCATATAGACGATATGGCTTGACATGACCAAGGAACTGATTGGATTGGGACTCACCGACGGCCCGTCTAACCCAGTATAGTGACCACTTTGGTTTCCGGTTCAAAGACTGCTCAACCACCATGATCTTGTCATGAAACATTACGGGTCTCGATCCACAATCAACTGGTGCCGTTGGTGGAGGATATTACCCCATGCAGAGGTTCACTTAGCGTATTCTGTAGCCCCAGCTGATGGGGCGTAGATGACTTTTGAATAGAAGTGATATTTAACACCGTGTATTTAATACCGTAATACAGGAAGATTAAGTTGCGCCAAACTTGCTCAAAGAATGATAGCTTCTCTTTTAGACACCAAGCATTCAAAATTCATTTTTGTTGTTAGATACAGTACTCTTCTTCGTCAGGCACAAAGACATGATTTTTAGAGTATCTGCAGTGGTTTACCCTTTTAATTATTAGTCAGAATTACCCCCGCTTAAACGGTGCTTTCAACGTGATTTGTCTGTAAGTTATATATATATACATAGTTATATATATATATATATATATATAGGTTGGGTTTGATGACATATAAACCATTTCATGTTATTTAAGATCAAATCTTTATATTCATATATATCAAATATATGATTTTTAAACACATTTTGTAGATTACATTTTAAACGAACCTGAGCCCTTTTTTCACACGCTTAAATCGTTTCATTTATTTCTATCTAATACGAATAATTCCATTTATTATTATTCGTTTGTTTGCACACAGTTTAATGTTTTCAAGTATTGCTATGTACCACTAACAATTCGATTAACATCAGTCATTTGTTTACACACTGTCAAATGTAAAATAGTTCTATTCCAAACAATTCATTTTAGGAGTTAAAATGTCAAACAGTTCTATTCGACCCATAGATAGGACCCAATAAGGAGCTACCACTCCAGACCAGATTGGACCTAGGAGTGATGGCAATGAAGGGGATTCCACATTCCCAAAACTCCACCATTTCAGGAGTCTCATAATCACATTGTTTAGTGTCAAATGCAGAGATGCGGTCGGTGTATCATGCAACCTCAGTTGACTGGACTGGGAGTAGAAGTAAATAGAAGGGATTACTCGCAATACCTTTGAAAATATATGTGCACAAGTGTATACATATATGATTATTCATATATGTATACGTGTATAAACACTGGGAGAATATATATCTATATATACACAAAGCGAGAAGTATTTACATTGATCAGAAACACCGATAATAAACTCCAATTGGACAATCACAGACACAATCTTTCCAATGAAAAAGAACAGCCAAAACTTAACTTACCCACTGAAAACTTCTGAAGCACGAGTAAAGTATATGAAATAATAAAAAAACACAATACCAAATTTGAACTCATTTGAGAACCTATTCATTTTAAAATAGTTGCTTTTCTCTCGTTGGACTAACAACAATATTTTTTTTTCATCATACAACGTGTGAAAGCACGTGCGATACTCTGTCCTCATCAGCCACCAGCAACAATATATATATATATATATATATATATATATATATATATATATATATATATATATATGTGTGTGTGTGTGTGTGTGTGTGTGTGTGTGTGTAAGTGTTTGTGCAGGGTACTTTCCGCTTGTTGCCTTTGCCAGCATAAAGCCATTTTCTTTCATTACATTTATCGATGTTTGAAGCACGTAGACTAGGCAGATAATAAATAGGTATGGGGCTAATGTGCCCCCTTTCAGCACACCAACGAGAATGTCAAAGTAGTCTGTGTCTTCATCTGGTGAACGAACTTTTTCTTTTTTGATTTTATATTGGATCATTATGGCTGCGACGGTTTCTTAGCGGAGAAAGTTTGCTCACCGGATGAGATGGGCCTAATAAGTAAAAGTAAAGTTGGCGACCATAGTCGAGAATAACCAGAAGGCTCCCTTTTCAATAGCTACTACACTGAGGTGTAGGGGAGGGCGCTACTGCATTCTCTGGATTGCTCCACCTTACCCTTGATCTTTACCTTATAATGCCAAGTGTTAAGCAAGGCGTCATCAAGTACCGATTTTTTGAGTCTTTGGTACGACCTGTGTTTGAACCCCAGTCTCCTAAACTATTCACGAACAATCTACTCATTAAGCCAATTGCCGATTGGACCTGATAGAACAGTTAAATTATTCACTAAAACCATTTAACTGTGAGCAAACAAATGATTTATGTTGAATTGAATTATTAATTTTTGATAGCAATATTTAAATCAATTCAAGTGTGTGCAAATAAAACTATTGGAGCTCGATGGCAATACTTATAACCATTTAACTTTTAGTAACAATCAAGCTCAGTCTCGTTTAAAAAATTGTAACCTTGAAATAGTTCGTTTACAAACTATACATATTTAATGTTTATATATATAAATAGGATTTGGAATTAAATAACCTACAAGGGTTGATGTACCGTAAAACACAACCAACCAACCCACGATGTTAACAAAAGTATACATTACTCCCTACACTCTGGGCATAAAATAACTCTTTACAAGTTGACATGTCGTTAAAATCCAACTCATTTTACCAACTCATCTGTTATACCGGTGGCCGATTTAAGAAAAGTGGCAGTACGAGAAAAAATGCTTATTCTAAGGTTAGAAAAATTTAGAGCAATTCTTCAACAGAGACAATTTTTCTTTTTTTTTTTTAATTTTTATACTTATTTTTATTTTTATGGTTTTTTTTTCTGGTTTGCAGACTCTTACGATTCAATAAATATCTTTAAATAAATAAATAGATTCAGATTTACAAAAGGTACCGAGGTGCGAAGACGAAACTTTCTCTTTTGACTAAAGAAAGTTATGTCCGGAGATAATATTTTTTCCCGTGGGTGACGCTTTCCCCTGGGGGTGATGACATCAAATATTTCTTTCAAGTTGCAAATTTGAAAAAAAATATATATTCAATAGATTTCGAGTTGAACTTTTATTTATTTTTCTTCATAATTTATAACCGTAATTCTTAAATAAACGGACAAAAATCAAAACGAATAAGTAAAATACACACACACACGTGTGTGTGCGTGTGTGCGTGTGTGCGCGCGCGTATTCATAATGATTAATATATATGTGCTTATGTAATGGATTTACTAGTGTGTCTGCATTATTGCGTATGTTAATTATAAGATGCTTGCTATATACGCATGGATATATGCACATATCTAGATAGGTAGATATGAACAGATTAAGATTGATAGATAGATTCATAAACACACATACACGCACACACGTATCGATAGACAGATATATCGACAGAATATATATATATATATATATATATATATATATATAGTAGTTGACCGACCCAAAATCTCCCTTTTCAATAGTTATTATACCGAGATGTAAGAGAAGTCACTCCTCCTTTCCCTGGATGCTTCACTTACCCTTGATCCCTTGATCCATACCGTATAATACCGGGTGTTAAGCAAGGAGGTATCAAGTGGCATTTTTGAGTTTTTGGTATGATTCGACCTAGGATTATACCCCAGTGTCCCGGACCCTTGGCAAATACTCAAAACATCAGGCAAATATATATATATATATATATATATATATATATATATATATGCAAATTTCATTAAACATAATAGACATTTTATGCCTACATATTTTCTTTTGGATCCGCAAGCGCCATAATCTCCAACAGCAAAGACGTCCTTACACAGTAGTAATTTGCTAAAACAAAAGTTACATCACTTTTGTAACAGATTCTCCCATGATGATGGCCCAAAGTCCGGCAGAAAGTACTAGGGATACATACAACTATGGACAATACCTAAATCAATTCCCCCCGAATACGATAAAAGTAATACGGGAATTCGAACGGATCCAAAAGAAAATATGTAGGCATAAAATGTCTATTATGTTTAATGAAATTTGCATTAACGAAGAAATGCTGCCTAAATATATATATATATATATATATATATATATATATATATATATCATTAAGAAAAAACACAAACCGGTCACATTAGGATTATAAATTTATTTCCATCCTGTTATGTGTTTTTGATAAAATTCTGTTATGTGTTTTTGATAAAATCAAAAAACACGAAAAATATTATATATATATATATATATATATATATATATATATATATAAGAAAAACCTTTAAAAATTACACATATTTTTTTTGTAATAATATTTATTATAGCAAACCCAAATTCTCATTATCTCTTGGTCTAAAGTTGCAGATCTACCATTTTAGAAAGATAAAAGTCTGCTGAAATGAATAATTTTACAAAAAAATATGAGTAATTTTTAAAGGTTTTTCTTTTATATGGAATTATTTGCTCTGTATTTTAATTCATTATGATTTCAAGTGGAGCTTTTCTTTGGGATTTTGAATTGGATATTGTGGAAAGAAAATCAGAAAATAAAATCGTTCATACCATCGGCTGACATTGCTTTGGATAATATATGTCACTTGATAGCTGAACGGTAACATACTTAGCCTGTCGTAAAATTGGGCGGGTTTCAATCCCAGCTTGAAGTATTCTTCGTGTCTAGCCACACTGAAGAGTTGGAATACAACGAAACAGTCTGTCGGTGGATGACAATATATATATATATATATATATATATATATATATATATATATGTATAAAAGTGGTGGGCGCCGTTTGTGGTTACCGTCGTAAGAAATGTATACGGTGACCTGAGTTCAAAATCCTGGATGAGACTGTGTGCATTTCACATAGTTCTACTACCTCTTGGAGAGGTATACATCCAATTGTTCTTCCTGTAGATTTGAGTAAAAAGTAGGGTAGACTGGGATTTTTAACATTGGTATACCAACCGATCCAGGAGAAGAAAAACTCTGAATTAAAGCCTCTTAAACTCAGCTTAAAACTAACCTTGTGTCGCATCCGGCTGATCCAGAGGGGTTGGTGTATATATATATATATATATATATGTGTTAAAAAAAATTTCGTAGTAGGTCCAAAGAGAGAAGAAATTATACACACAAATGGAAACAAACATACGCATTTATATATATATATATATATATATATATATATATATATATATATATAAACTCACAAAAATTATTAGTAAAAAGCAATTACGATTAAATTTCAAAGCTCACTACCTTAAAAAAAAAAAAAAAAAAACTCAAAACAAAAAACTATAACTACACACACATGAACAATCAAGCCCAAACTACACACACATGCACACACAGAAGAAAAAGTAACTGTTAGAAGAATTCGAAACACGCACACACAACTATCCAACTTTCTTTGTTTAATGGCATATCAACCTCAGTTGGTCATTTAATGGCAATGCCATCCTTTTAGGAAAAACATTAGTGGTACTATTTAACCCATACTTGGGAGGATAGGGGGGTTCATACATTTCATAAGGGTATTTATCCCAAAGTGAACGTAACAGCGCAATTAGAGTTCGAACACGCTTACTACGATTCCGCAGTCCATCGCTTTAACCATTTACATTATTAAGGCACACCCAACAACCTAGAGTAAAACAATAAAAACTTTATTGCATATCAAATATCACAGACTAATTGGGGGTAAAAACAGATAAAACAGACACACTCTGAGAAAAGAAAGGGAGGAGTAAGCTCTATATAAACCCATACAAAACCTGAAAAACATTATATTAACAAACACGAGTGAGTTCAAGTTTTATTGAGTACCCCATTCATATGGCATTGTGCTACATATGTTCTCTGCCGAAAGCAGCAAGCTGTAAACATGCGTGAATGTAAGAACAAAATAAATAAATTATTCTTTAAAAAATACAAATCTCTTCGTGGATCTATTCATTTTAATTAATATATATATATATATACACACACAAACACACAAAAATACAAAAACATACATTCATACATACATACATACATACATCTATATCTATTTATATGTATATTTAGGCAGCATTTCTTCGTTAATGCAAATTTCATTAAACATAATAGACATTTTATGTCTACATATTTTCTTTTGGATCCGTTCGAATTCCCGTATTACTTTTATTGTATTCTGGGGGAATTGATTTATGTATTGTCCATAGTTGTATGTATCCCTAGTACTTTCTGCCCGACTTTGGGCCATCATCAGGGGAGAATCTACTACAAAAGTGATGTAACTTTTGTTTTAGCATATTACCACTGTGCAAGGGCGTCTCCGCCGTTGAAGGTTTTGGCGTTTGTTTTTGAATGTGATTCTATATTTAGTGCCAGTAGCTAAAGACATTTAAGTACATTAGCACTGGTTTGAAAATTAATTCTATTAAGTGTTGGCTGCAGGTTTCTGATATGTAATGCTTCAAGAATCTGAAGTTTTTGTTTATTATTTTGATGTTCTAATATTGTTGTGTTGTCGGTGAGAATTTTCCGTTGTTGAGTTGTTGGGCATGAATGTTTTTTTAAATGCTGAGCTATTGAACTTGTGTCTGAAAGGTGCATTGTAAGTCTCCTCGACAGGGTAGTTGAGGTTAAACCAACATATATATTATTATTATCAGAGATACAATCTCCTAAAGGACATTTAAATGTATATATAACGTTGGTTTTTTGCAAAACTCCAATCGAGGGAGAGGAATTATTTCTAATGACTACATTCGAGGTTTTAAACTTATTATAATATATAACAAGTTTTATTTTTTTATTAGGATCAGTGGGGAGTATGTTTTTGTGAATCAATGTTTTCAAGATTTTTTCATCGGATTTGTAATTGTAGTGCATTTGGTTACGATAAAAAAGTTTGATATATGTTTGTTGGCTGGATGGAGTAGTACACTGCTTATTTTGTTGGTTAACATTTTTGATCATACGTTTAATTTGTTCATCAACAATATAGTTAGGAAACCCATTGTTGATGAGAGCCTGTTTATATTTATATATATATATGTGCGTGTGTGTTTATTTGAGGCCATGGTATATGTGATGTATACACGTAAACATATATATATATATATATATATATACGTGTATACACTCACATATATCATGCTATCAAATAAACATATACGTAATAATCAGAATATATATATATATATATATATATATATATATATATATATATTTGTTGTGGTACACCAAATTTGATACCTACTAATTTTTGAAATACATCTGTAAATAAAATCTTTTTCACTGTTATTGTAATTTCTTTTGACTTGCAATTTCTTTCACCTTTTTTTCGCCTTTTATTCATAATGAACATTATTATATCGGTATGAGTTC